>JAQGAO010000135.1:0-46521 GCA_034697705.1 Ommatoiulus sabulosus | reverse complement strand
CCAGACGAAAGCTCTTCTTTATATTATAGATATGGCTCATGGTATCCACCATGTACGTTCATGTTACTGTATAATCAATAGTACATGTATGTATTTTATATAAGACCTTGGCTGTACGGTACGATTAATTAGGACAATTCTTAAAATGACCATGGGCATGGATGCCTATCGTGGTATCGTGAAAATAAATAATTTTTTTTAACACTTTGTCCTTGCTTGTCCAGGGTATGACCATTCAATAAAAATGACTATCAATATGAAACCATGCAAACGCGATATTAATTAAAAACTACCTTGTAATTAATTTAAGTATTAATAAATAATGACAGGATTTAGGTACCCAAAACAAAGAGCAAATCATAAGAATATGTTCATAATTGAGGTAAGCCAAGCAATGTGTATAACAGGGGTACTCAGACAGAAGCTTTAAGAATCGTATTTTGGCAGTCGTGAAGTCATGTGAGCAAAATTAACACGCTACTTGGTTTTAAAAACCAATGAATGCAGTTCTTTGCACACGTGACTTCACCTACGAACATTAAAAATGACGTAACTAATGTAATAAACATTTCTTAACACATGAATTCTCCCAATTGCAAATGAGGCGCCAAATTTAAACCCAGTTTGGAATTAGAAATGGTGCACTGTAAGGCTGAAAAATCTTACGGGATAGTACCCTCGCGGGAATGTAGCGTGTCTATAATGCATTATTCTCTACAAATGGGACACTCCAAGATAGTAAAATAGTAAAAGCCACTTCTTTTACTATACTACTTATGGGTCTTTTTTGAAAATAACCATCAAGCCGTCTAACAAGAAGCACCGATCAACATGTAATTCTGTCGCATGTTATTGGTCATTCCTTTTGCATGCAAATAAGAATGGACTTCTAAAAGGATAGACATAACATTTTTGGCTGAATTTAACTATATTAATGGTATTCATCGCGACCAACACATTTTTCAATGACCCTACTAAAATTGGGAATACAGAATATCCCCCTACCATAAGACATTTTGACACTGAATTGATGTTTTTATAGATTTTAAAGGAAGTTTTATCAAAACCAGACATCCACCTTAACAACAATAAGATTTTAAATACCATAGATTAAGCTATCAACAACTAAAACATTTCGTTTAGCAAGAACCTGCGATGAAACTAGAATTAAATAAAAGGGATAATATTCTTTGTATTATTACAAATCACAATACCACTGATTTCAGCATTATTGCATTCGAAAGTTGAAAATCCCTTAAAAGGGGAGGGCTGTGCGAAATTTCAACACTTAAAATGGAAACAGACCAGGTTTCCGAAGCTGGAATGCAAATTTCGAACCGTACGTTCTTGGTGTGTACCAAACTTTAGGATGGAAAAATTAGAGAAAACCTGACTAACTCCTACAGAAACATTGCTAGGATGGCTAAAATTAATGATTAAAGAGGAAACACAAGAGGAAAAAAATTTTTTTTAATTAGTTTTGATTCAATATGGAAACGGAAAAAAAAAATATGATACACGTTTCTTTCTTGTTCCAAAATACTCAGAAAAATGTCCCTTATTTTGTTTCAATTTATTAATTTCAATACTACTGCGCCTTTGTTATCACCTAACCAACACGCGTACAGTATATTAATTGTAACAATCACGATGGCCGCAGCAATTCTTGCGCCTTATTTTGTCTTTAATGTAAAATTGTTTATCGTCAAGATGAAAGCTGAAATTCGTATTGCAATGCTGATATAATAAACGATTTTCTTATAATGAGAATTGAACCGATTTTTGTTTTTTCAATCATATGTTCGTAATACAAACTTCGCCTTAAAGTCAAATATAGCTGATGAATTACCCTTAGAGATTGTTTCAGGACAACGTACCATACTATTGTGATTGCGATGACGCGTATATATAATCGAGGTGGATCATGCCCTGATTAACAAATTGGTACCAGATAGGCGATCTTATCTTCGTTATCTACGAATCTGATTCATTTCATTACTCATTTCTTGACTAGAGAATGTTATAAGCATTATCTAGTTGACACATGACCAATATTTCTATATGTAGTTTTGGAAACCGCGTGTACTGTGTATGGAAACTACCACGATTTCAAGATCATAATTATATATAAGAGCTGGTGTCTACAAAACGTTTCACTTTGGAATCAGACGCACGCAGCCAACATAAACTAACAACACTATCGACTATATTTATCGGAACGCAAAGAAAGCGAGACAGAGCCCTCGAAGTTCATCGATTATAAAGCATAAACAACAAGAATTCAACATGTGTTGTGGAGCAATTCTGAAAGTTCTGTTATATATCTTCAATGCCGTTTTTTTCGTAAGTTGAAATTTATTTTGTAATAGGCTACTAAGTATATGAGAAAATAAAGGCGAGGCTTGATCAAACCAACCACTCGAAGGGTGGATCAACTTATTACTGAGTGTATAGTTAGATTTAGAAAAGTATGTGTTTTTACGAGCCTGTTCATTGTAAAACATGTGTTGAAATGACGTTATACGAGCGTAGTACTCTTTAAGTATGAAAAAAAATTCACAAAATAATAAAATAAATTGTGATTCGTTAAGTTTCTCAATGCTATAACTAAAAGAGTTAATGAGCGCGTGACAAGAGGCCTACACATTATTATACGCATTTAGACATACATGTACTGGCTCCATTTGACGCACCAGATACTGTAAAATATTCTACAGTTAGTATATACATGTATGATGTACATGCACCGTACTTAAGTTACCCACGGTATAGGGGGTTATTCCATAAACCCCGTTGTCAAGCAAGCCAAAGTATTTTATGAATTTATACTTTATGTGACATACTTTATGTGACATCATGAATTATCCCATAATTCGAAAATTCTCAAATGTTAATTAGAAACCGAGCTGCAGTTGCAGATAAAAGAAACTGCGCTGTTTATTTCAGAACCCAAGTTCTTTTTAGAAAATTTTTGTTGGATAATTTGAAACTTGTTTAGTTTAATAAATTGCCATCTCCAAGGTAGCCTAATCTCAAGTACTGCAAGAGCAGATTCGCAACGTCGAACTTGTATCAGGAAGATAACTTATCTGAAAATTTCATTAGATTACAATAAAACAGCATCTGGGGTGTATGTTGGTAGTTATGCAACAGTCAAAACCGATTATCTGAAATAATAATACAGAGTGTTCAAATAATTTCATTCCCACTAAATCTAGTCCAAGGTATATTCTCAATTTATACGATAACGTAATTTGGTATACGCCCTTTTAGCGGTGACGAACGCAACAAACATTCCAAAAAAACCTCCCCGAAATTCAGGTTTGGATGTCATCAGACCAACAATCAATAAACGACATGAAAATCAATAAGTAAAGTGCACATAGCAACAAAAACTACAACAAGTTTCGATGTACACTGTACATACTGTATAAGTAACTTTCAACTCATTTTCACGAGACATCAATAAGTACCTAGAAAATTTGTTTGTTATGAAACCATGTTGTAATTAAAACCAACGATTTCAGAGCAGTAAATATTTCAATAAGTAGCAAAACTTAAAGAGGGTGCTAAATCCTACAATTTGCTAATACTTGCATTGTTAGAAATTTCAAAAGAAATGCCAGGCATCAACACTACAGTAGTTGGGAACAATTTTTTCCAATGTAGAATTGATCATCTGCCTTTACTCCGCCTTAGAACACTCTTACACCAATCTGTCAATTTTTACAAAATAAATAATATATTATTTTTATCGGGAGTTAGTCTGCAAACTTCTAGTTTTAAGTAATCTGTATACATCCACAAATGGAGGAAACAGAGGAACTTTCCGTTGCTAATGTGTTGCCAGTTGTTCCCGGACACAACTTTATGTAAACAATTTACGAAGCAATTTATGTAATTAATTTAAGTATAAAATTATGAAAAAAAGTTGTATCTAAAAAAATGGCAGCAATTAGTTACACAAATTTCCTCCATGCTTCCTAGTGTGGAAGTAGCTTTACGTGTATAAGATTAGTACCTCTTTAAAACGTTGTAGGTTTCTATATTTTCTAATAGTTCCGCTTTTTCATTATACTGGAAATGGTTCCTAAACGAGCTATAAAATACTTATTAAAAAGTTGCCAAATTTGCTCTCATTTTTGGAAATTACAAATTTCATTTTTTGGTCTAATATTATGCAACGACTCAACGAGGTATCCTAACTACAATACATATACTGAAAAAGATATTCTTGATACACATTAGCCGTAATCAAACAACTTTTCATAAATGTGTAATTTGTATTAATAGCTGACGGGCATATCCCTCATCGTCGTTGGATCCCTTATTTTCTCCGATCTCAACGATTACGTGGACTTAATAGACCATGAGCCTCTTCAATTTGCCATCTTATTCATCGCTATCGGGTGCATCGTAGTCGTTTCAACTTTCTTCGGATGTTTCGACATGTGCGAAAAATGCGGCTTTTTGATTTTTGTGGTCAGTATTATTAAAATAGGCTATACTTACAGTATTGCACGCCGCATAAATGAGTATACAAATATAGATTGTATATCAGATTTAAGATTGGAAAAAATAGCGCATATTTTCAATAAAAATTGCGCATAGTGCATTATTAAACGTAATACTAAAACTTGATATGATGGACACCTAAATTCAGGCATTATGGGCGTGATAAATTGAAAATTCATCATTTGGATAGAATGGACGTTAGTAAAAATACTAAACCTGTGGATCTTTCTAGGATTTATTGCACTTTGGAGTACGAAAACCAAACGAATGCAACTTTTGAATATTTTTTTCAATAGTTAGAAATGTCCTACTTTTATATGCTCAGAAATAATAAAAAAAATTCTGAAAACTGCAATAAACATTATGTCACCTTTTTTCAACTCCAGAACTGATCATCATTTAAACTGCAAAAACGTGAATGACGTTCTTGTTAATAATTGGGCAAAATTCAGCAATATCTACGATTTAATTATATCAAGTTTCCATTTAGTTCAAATATACAGATTTTTGCTTTAGCATTTCCAAAAATGTATGCATTTATTAATTTGCGAAGAAATATGCCTAATCTCAAAGAACAATTTTGCAAATGAGCATTTCAATTTTGTTCTTAATTGTTAATGTATTAGCCGTTTCACTATTCCTTTATTCTCTCACGTATTTAGTACACGGCCTTTCTATGTTGCGTGCTGGTGTTGGAAGCTGGAACAGGAATTTCGGCTTTCGTGTCCAGAGACGATCTCGAAACGACAATTACCGATTCTTTAACTTCTTCACTGGGGAACCTACCTTGGGATGATGATGGCAAGCAACAAGGCGAATGGGACAGCATGCAAAAGACGGTAATACTATAGTTTGTGGAAATTTAAACTATTTTCGAGGCAACCGAAATATGGTACGAGTGAACGAATTAAAATGTATATACAGTACATGTATTCATACAATCTGCTCACTTCTTATGTTTTCAGTTGGAATGCTGCGGAGCAAAGCAAGCAAGTGATTGGGGAATATATATTCCGCAGTCATGTTGCAGCGACAGTTCCACAACTTGCACTTCCGCCAATGCTTACCCTACCGTGAGTAGCATTGCATGCCGGTTACATTTATTGCCGAGAGCGAAGCCGTATTTGGCGCATCCAGTTGTTTTGTTAATACAATATTTTAGAGAAGTATCCTGTCCATCATGGCATCATCCATTACCATTACAAAACGCATCATTTTGACCCCCAATTCTAAAAATCGACATTCCAATGAATTTCTGTGTCAGAGGTTGTTATTATTATTAAACTCGATTTTATTGCATTTAAAATTATAAGTTAATTAATGCTCGAAGCTGCATGTTGAGGACAAACGAAAAATCGCGCCTATACAGTTGTAGGCCTACTATAGATTTCTTCATTTCGCAGTCTATGTTCACTGAGTTATAATAAACTGAGAAAATCTTAATAATTTTTTTCACTTTAGAACTGCATTGACGCAGCTTTCACTGAGCTTGACTATGACGCAAAGGTGTTCGCGAGTATAGGAGTTGTTTTTGCAGCCATACAGGTAATGATTCCGTGCCCGCAATAATAACTGCGATTTCGAATTCCTATTAACACATACTTTATTTTGTATTTCAGGTATGCGGCATCATCATAACGTTTTTAAAAGGAGCATGTTGTTGCTGCTGAGGTGACCGGTTATAAGATTTATACGCTTGATTTTAAACTTCCGACTGAACCGGCTATTCATTGCGATTTCATTGGAAAAGTCAGCAGATTTGGGGCTTAAGTTATACGACGGTCTAATGTATAAAGGGACGGGCCGATTATCCATCTTTTGTATTCTGGATATACTACTTGCAATGTCATAAATGAAAACTATGTCTGTTAATTGTAAGCAGTCAAATTTCGGAGAACTTAAGGTGCAATGATTGACTGGGAATAAATAAATAATGAAATATTGTGCACATGTTACTACTGCTAACAATGAATAAATATTATTGATTTTAACATACATGTATGGAAATTTATTTATAGAACTATACATGTATAGCTCGTGCCTCAGCAATGGGTTTTGAAGAAATAAACGTGAAGAATAAAACGTTTATTGCCACTATAGTGGCAATCGTCTTTCGTATATATACAGTATGTCTTACAGTATGCAACTTGCTGTTATATGATATTCACTGTCTTCTTATTTATAAACAGAAGTTAAAAGTTATAATGCGCGTAATCATGTATCTTAGTTAGGCTGTCTTAATTAGTATACTGGAAATGGAAGTAAACTTTGCCGTAATTAAAAGTATTTTATATACAGTTCCTCAATTACTGACTCATGTCATGAAACGTCCTGTGGGGCGAAATTTTAATAAAACCACAAATAACCCAGATGAGTATGAATAATTAGTTAAACAATTAACTAGGCATTCACAGTAACTGGAATACAATTTGATCAATAAAATCGCATCTAAGAATGGGTCCCGACCGTATTCCTGAATTCCCACTATTGATCAATGCGATTTTTTTTATCGCATTATACCAATTATACCAATTACTACAAGTGAAAACCTATTTTCAAAGTTTAAATAAACATTTGCATATATACTCACTCACCTGGTTTAATTTTGATTTTATTGAAAGTATGATGCTTAGGACGTTTCATGGCATGCGTCAAGGGAATCGCTTAAGTTTTCTCAAATGCTTTACGAAAATTTCAGTCATTTTCACCATTCAACCCATGCTTATGTTCAACGAGCAATTTCGGTTTGGTGCATGGAATCTCCGAGTTTGTATCATATATAAGCATTAATTGTAAAAGGCGGTCAAGGCGATGCTTGAAGGAATAGCACCTTCCAATTGGTGGTGTTAAATATTTTTTTATTGTTTTCTTTTTCTACACGTGAAACTGCATCGAACATATAATTAGCTAACAAAAATATTCAAGCCGCCTTCCGCAAAGAAAACAAGAAAAATTGCAAGAAGACCAATGAGAACAGAGTTTCAGAAGAATATGAAAGTTAAGTCCTCAAATTGTAGCATGCTTATTGTAAGGAGAGATGGCATCGTTTAATAATGTAGAATACGTAATGTACGGAACATACATTGTGTATATAGGATTCGGTGGAAAGTATCGTGAGATAAATATGGGAAAATTAAGAGAATAGACCATCAAATAAAAATGGAATAAAATAAACGTGTGACGTACGACATTCATGAAACATACATGTACAGTGTACATTTATAGTGCCAAATATCGTATAAGCATGCATTCTTTGGGCCACAAAAAAATGACCAGTATATACAGTGTACATGTAAATATATATAGTTATTTTCCTGCTTAAAGTTCCACACTGACCGCAAACGTGTAACTCGCAGTTTATAGTTTCGATAGTTCGGCACAATTAGAAAAATAACTGAAAGTCAAGATTATAGTTCAATAGCTAGTGCAATGCAATGACAGGAAACGTTATTTCCATTTCCCGGTATGGCGAGGCTCGAATTAGCAATCAACATTTCTACGAAGAGAGGTCTACATATTTTTTATACTTGAGTTTACCTATATATAACAGTGTTAGACTAGCATTACAGCGCATTTTAATTCTTTTGGGCTCCGCGTAAGTTTGCACTTTTGATCTTAGGGAAGACCTGAAAATCACTCGTTGTACTCAATTTTTTTTTGCAACGAAATGAAGATTTTCTAAGCTTTAGATTATTTTTGATAAATAAATACTGTAGTCTATATGCAGTGCCTGCAATTTTATTTTACATTAATTTTTGCTTCAAAATACAAATTTGCAAGGCAATTTTTTTTCTTTAAAAATTTTGAATAATTTGCCAAATAAGTCAAACCATTACTAGCAAACATTTTTTAAATTTTATTTCCTAAAGATTGCAAGCTTATTATGCAATTGTGTTTTCTTGCAAAAACGATCTTTTGCAATCGTTGCAATCTTTTGCAATAAGAGAATCATTATGGGATATTAGGGTACTCATCAGATGTCTCACATTAGAGTGTGCAAAAGGTTGGATTGATTGATTCAAAAACAGCGATAACCATGACTGGATTTTATAACCATCTTTAGCGAGACAATTTTGCACAGCGACTTCACGACTGCCAAATTACGATTGGTAAAGCTCCTATCTGAGTATACCCTATAGATATAGGCACCAGAAATTTCCATTGTTCGTAGTGTCCCAAATTAAAAACGAATATAAAACTGTAAACTACCAACTATTTTTAACATTCGTCATATTTTGTAGAAAAAGTGGTCATCAAAAAGAACAAGAATGAAATAGTAAGTTAGCACTTGTCAATTATGGTGATAAGCACATCGAAAACAAATGTATTTAGCAACACATCAATGAATAATTTGCACTGTAGTCAAGACTGTTGTCATAAAGTTACAAAACTATTTTAATATGAATTAGTTTGGGCAAATGAACATATATTCAAGAATCAAGATTGTGATGCGGTTCACCTAAAAATCAAGAAAGGAACGGCACTGGATGAAAAACAAATGTTGATATCAGTATATAACATTTCACAAGGGGCGCGGTATGTTTGTTTTGTTGAATTATTGTTCGATGAAGTCTGAAATCAAATGACGTCATATGTGTATAACGTCAATTTGATATGAAATGATCATGTCCCATTTCTCTGCTCAACCCATGCCCAGGTTTATCATTGCTCAGACCAATAGGCATGTCATGACTAATTTGAGGCCAGGAAAGCCTCTGGTTGCTCGAATCCAATTTTTTAGGAGACGTGGGGATGCATGAAGCAAATTGCCCCAAGCATAATGATGGTATAGATAGAGGTTATTTTAAGTCCATTTTACAGAATCATTATATCATTTATTTCAAATCATTTGGTATACTTAACCACATAAATCTGAATAACTTGATCGGTGTTTTTTGTTATTCCTTGATGTATTTAAAATCGCACGCGTCATTCTGTTTTGAAAAACCCCAATAAATCCCGACGCGCTAGGTTTCATGAATTTTTACCTTCCGATTAAGTTCCGAATAAAAAAATCCCATTGCAAGCATTAAGGCACGAATTTACTAAATACAAAAAATCGCCAAGAAAGAATCTGAACAAACAATTTTAAATAGCATAGTGGACCATCTGATATTTCATGACAAAGTTCTGATCACGAGTATTAATCTTCAACCACCAAATGATTAGTACTCTATGAACAATGACTCATTAAACTCAAAATTAATTGCAAAATTCTTTGTAAAAAAACAGTCAAAATGTGACGCACAATCAAACGCGTCGTTTCCCACCCGTTTTTAATGAAATATGGCTGAATCGATGACATACGAGCACACTGTTTGATTTTCAAGAAATCACTGATAAGGACCAAGCACGTCTTTAATCACGAGCGTATTGTGCGCACCACCAACAGCAGATAAATGTGCGTATTTAATGATAGACAAAGCTGACAAACTAGACATTGCCTATAAACATAACCTGCGGAAACATCGAGAGGAATTAAGTTAGCATAGCTTAGTACGTAAATATCAGGAACTGCTCGTAACTTTTAAAATTCAAAACAGAAGCCAGCATCATGGACTGCGGGAACAAAATATTGCAAATTTTGATATTTGTTTTCAACTTCGTGTTTTTCGTAAGTAATTCAATTACTCTCCATTCATTTTCTGCGCTAATCATAAATTATTCAAATGTTCAATTAATAACCTAATTTTTAATTTTACAAAGAAGGAGGAAATGAGTCAAGAAAATAATCAGAATTGGACCAGCTAGCTACAATCTAAACTAAAATTGTAGTATTTAATGTTATTGAATTGAAAATCGTATACTCTGAAAGTCAAATTAATGAGTGTTGAATATAACACAAAAAATAACCTGTTTACTTTATATCGATATTAGCAAAATACGCAGCTCGATACAACATACAAGTATATTGATAATTAATTCTAATTTTAAAACTAATGGCAAATTTAGCACCAGTTGAAAAAGCATATTAAATTCATTCAAAATAATTAAACAATTAATATCATATAGGGTGGCCTATGTACCGACGCCCCATGATTTGCAAAGTACAATGATTTACTGTATCCTTAATCGAATCCAAGGCAACGCTGACGTGCATTTCTTAATCAACATGGCAGTGCCTCTTGTGAAACAACAGGAACACTCTCGTGTCAATTGTAATTTATTGCACCAATGGACTTTACATAAACAAGCGCCACAATTATCTATATGTAGTTGCCACAACAACGGGATGTTTACTTAATTGGGCGGGTGGTTGCAAAAAAGAAAAAGAATACGTTGCAAACAACTTAAAAAACAAACTGAATCCTATATCGCCACTATATATGTACGTTATCGGTGGTTATGTTTTCGATCAAAAGTTGTTCAAATAAACAGATTGACCCGCCTAGGTACGCCATTGTGTATCCACATCAGACATACATGTATTGCAAACTATATGTACATGTACACACAAATGCAGTTCTAGGTTTAAATTAAAATGGCACTCGATATAGAGCCTATATAGACTAAATGACGAACTGAAGTAAAATGAACAATTTCATGTGTTTTGGCTATTTCTATCAAATGCTATACATTATCATATTTCATTACTAATTTAAAAGTAATGAAATTTCATGTAAGGCGACGCAGTTACTCAAAGGCTGTCATGTTAAATATTTTTTTTTAAAAAATATTTAACATGATGTTTAACATTTTTTTAAAAAAAAATATTTAACTGCGTCGCCTTACATGAAATTAAATTTCATTACTTTTAAATGAAATCACATGCTTCTACTGTATGTCAGTTTCATTTAACTGCGAAAAATGGCATTTACTTTGGATTTCGCTCTTTCTTGTCTTCCAGCTAACTGGCATAGCAGTTATAGTTATTGGCTCACTGGTCACTGCTGATGAAGAGGTTTACATAGCCCTAATAAACACTGGTATGGTCCAAGTGTCCATATTACTAATAGTAGTTGGATGTATTATTGTCGTGGTGACGTTCTTTGGATGCTGCGGGGCAATGAAACAGAGCAAATGCATGCTTTACACAGTAAGTCAAAAGTTACAAAGAAATTAATTATGACTTTATACATTAATTCACTGCTAACGTTACATTAATTCCAATAACAACATTGCCATTATCACAGTTTTCGGCTCTTTTGTGCGTGATTTTCATCTGTGAATTTGGCGGTGGAATTGCTGCTTTTGTTTATAGAGCTGACATAAAATCAGAAGTGACATCGAATCTTCTTTCTACCATTGGAAATTATAGTATTGACCCAGAAATCACCAAAGAATGGGATTCAATGCAAAATCAGGTAAAGATAACAACTGCAAAGCACCTAATTTCATCACACTTTTTGATGCATACACACAAGATTGCGCAAGTAAATTCAATGTTGCATTTACTTAAATTTAGCTCGAGTGTTGTGGCGCCAACAATTATACAGACTGGACCAATGAAAACAAAGATATTCCTCAGTCATGTTGCAAAGATGATGATAATTGTCCAGCTCAGCCGGTTTCGTCACAAGTTTATTCTACAGTAAGTAATACCTATATTTATAGGTGATTTAAAATAATGTTACCTACTTAGCATGCCCATGCAATTCATGTAATTTACGACCTGTCATACTAAAAACTAACTTTATGTCCAAAGACCAGAAATTGAACACAAATACCATTAGCGTGCAATCGTGTTTACAAACAGACGTCTGGCACCTTATGCATGTATATATAAATTATCCATAAACCCTGAGTAATTTCATTTTCAATATTTGGAACATAACGTTACCGCAATTGAAGAAATCTTTTGTTGTAGAAAGTGTCAAGTTATTGAATTTGATCAGTTGGTAAATAGTTATTTTTTCTTGTTTGATCAGGGTTGCATACCAGCAGCCATAGAAGAATTGGACGACAATGCAGTACTTATTGGAGGTATCGCTTGCGGATTAGCATTCGTTGAAGTAAGTAGATTACATGTTTTATAATAGTGTGAACTAAAAACCTAAATAACCAACATAAATCACTGTTTTATTTCAGATTTTGGGCATCATGTTTGCTTGTTGCTTTGCCAGTGACATACACTAAAGAATCTTCCATACATATGCAATCTCTTGATGCGGCAATTAATCATAAGCCAAGGCGAATCAAGACTTTCCTAACTTAGTGAACATGGTTTACCATCTGATGAGGCTCATTATTTTAAAAGCAGGAAGAACTGCATACAAATTTTCATTATCATACCTCTATTTATTTTTTTTTAACGTCATGCTATTTTGAGTAATTTACCTGATTTATGGGAGTTAATATTGTTAATAAAGTATATGTCTTACCGTTAATCCATAGAAATTTCGCATTTCATTATGAATGACGCAATAAATGTCGCTGTCCAAATTACAGTACTGGTGATTGAATAGACCGATCGATTTTGTAGCGATGTAGCTAACTATCCAAAGCGAGAAAATAAGTTTCAATTACTTTATCATAAAACCATTAAAAATGCACGCTATAACAAGAACAATCTGGAGTTTGATAAATAATTTTCAGCAAATTACCAGACAATAAAAACACATAATTCATGAAAGTCTTAATTAACCTTTTACAAACAAATGCATGTATGGACATTGTTGTTTGCAATTTAACAAATTTCTGTATAGACTTGGCACATACATTATAGCACAAACCAAATGGGTCTAAGTAGAAACAGTTGCGCTTGAAATAAATCATCTAGATTCTAAAAATAATTCAAATAAGCTGTATCAGAAATTGGAAAATTGGCCATATTTTTATATCTGTGAACAAATGTTTAAGAATTAGACTGTATTTGCCTATCTCAACCTGTAAAACAACAATTAATATTGAATTTTATGTGAAATTCATCTTGATATCAACTTAATTTATATGTATTATTGTAACTGCAATGAAATTTGCCAAATCAAGCAATTGAAAAGAAACGAAATTAATAAAATTAGTGAAACAATTAAACTACAAACCCCTTCAATATAAAAATAGAATGAAGGATCCCTAACAGCATCACTATCTTTGAAAAAAAAAGTGAGTCATGGCCTGCAGTAGAGCGCAGACTTGCTATTAACTGATCTTGCTTAAACAATAAAAACTTACATTTTACAAATATAAGCTTGTTTATTGTTTGCAAAGGTTATTGGACATGCAAAACGGCAACTCAAACTACATATTATAGTTTTACAGTGATGCAAGTTCGTGTACCATCGTTGATAGCTAAAGAAGTAAACAATGCCATCATGGAGGTACTCATTGCACTTATACCAGGTTGTGTTCATAGGTTAAACATGTACTGTAGACACTCAACACATTGACGTCATGCCATTTCTGCAACCTATTAAAGATAACAATTGTTGCAACAGAAGCAAATGACATACTTATCTGCTGCATTCAACAATTTAAATATAGATATTAGGTCTATATTTTTATGTAGGGATATAAATGTAAAGGTCTAAACTTGATATTAAATGTACAGCATTGTAATATAATTTGTTGCAATATAACGAATATTAGAAATGAAACAGCACAGAGGCCCTCAAATTTGGTATTGGGCAGTACAGGTGGGGAAATGTAGCAACTGTAAGGATCCATTCACCACACTGGGACACCCTGAAGTCACAGCTGGAGGATCTATGTAACGGTTATGGTAACGTTGTCAGTCAACGTTATCATCCAAACTCACTTAATGAGCATCGAACTACATGTACATGTATACATGTACTGAGCTTTATGGCTTGTTCTTTTTTATGCAATTGCACATTGGAATAAACTTCCACAGGATAACCATAAGCTTTTAGAAATTTAATTCATCGATGATGGTGTAGCCTATTCAATCCGATTAAAATTGGGTAAATGAATTCACCCCCTTATCACATGGCATTTATATGCTGCCAAAAACGCGATCATGAGTGTTCAAACTATTTGGTATCACTAAATATTAGCTTATTTATTGTACATGTACATGTACATGTTTATGTCCTTATTTATTTAACGCTGCCGATGATCATGACCAAATATGCCTTTTTGCCAATATGATGACGAGGATGGACAAGGCAAAAAAAACAGTTCTCATCTGCAGGATAAAGACTAAAAGTCGACATCCTCAAGTGGTCGGTAAAAACAATTAAGAAAAAACTAATAACGACGACCAATTTGCTATATAAACAGCAACGATTTGGCACCATGTGCCTTTATTCAATTTAAGCCTCTAAACAAAAGAACAAAATGCTACAAATGCTTCCCAAACATGTATTGTGAAAACAATACATGTTTTCTAAATTCTAAATCGTTCTTAAATGAAATGCTAGGATAATCTGTTACAGGTAGGAGGAATTTCTTGTTCATGATTTTGTGCATGTTTTCTCGCACTTAATTATTTGTTACGTGTATTAGACACCTAGCAACTACTGTTAAAATTGTTTATTGGTATTAATATAACTGGATCCTCACCATTGTATATTTGTCTTTAGTCTCTCAATAATAACGTTAATTTTATCAAGTAATCTACAATTTGAGAGCCGTGCAACGTGCCTATTATTATTATTGTAATACACTGTACATGTTTATGTCCTTCTTTTTGCATGCGATTAGACAATGGAATAACCTTCCAAGAAACAGTGCAAATTTATTTTAATGTCAGTTTCACAATGATGTCTAAGTCGCTACTGACGAGGGAGTATTCTCCCGAAACTGGGTACGGATTCTACCTTTAGAAAACTTTCATCCATATCTGTGACAAAATTACCAAGTTCTAGTGAAAGGGTTATCCAAGCTCCACATGAAACTCCAATCAACCAATGAAATCTATTCTTAAACTTTGAACTCATGCTGAAACCAAATAGGCGAAAAAGCGAAGGCACTATATATGCGAAGTATTTCCACCAATGTTTAATATCCAATATATAATATCTCCAATTGCCACAAAATAATCAACTGCAGTGATTTCCAGAAAAAAAATTCCACGACATACGTGTATATACAACAACGCTTTCGAAACTCCACCTTCCAGAAACCTAGTTTAGAACCTGAGAGAAGCTTACACCCTTCCTACTTTGTCCGAAACCAATATCTTCATGCAAATAACACAAAGAAATGAAGAAAATTAGATTGCATGTCAGTCTTGGCAAATAGTATTAAGTAGTAACGCTTTAGAATTTAAGATAGCAAAATAAACAGGAAAAATAGAAGTATAATAGCAAACTGTCCAACTTGATGGAAAGGTAGAACATGCGTCAACATCACAAGCAAGATGTTCGGGTATCCCAAGAAAAACCTACCAAAAGAAACCAAACTAAAACCTACGGAATTCTAGAAACGTATGTATTATTCGTTGATACATGTTGGATAAGGAAGTCAACATGCCATATCATTATTCTTCTGCTTGTAGTGAAACAATCAAGCCAAAAATGTAAAGAATGAGATAACTTATCCAGGAAAAAACTATTTGGTAAGAGCAGCAGTATGTGCTCCTGGTTTACCATGTGTAGTGAATACCTCGTAGTTTAGTACAGTGAAGTTGTAATCGCCCATCAAAATGGTGCTGCAGGCACTGTCTCCATCATAAGAATGCGGTAGGTTGGAATAGCTTTCCAAATTAGCATTGCAGTTGCTAGCAATACATAGATCAGCACCAGCGCCAAATATCGGTCCAAAACTAAAAGTGCATTGGGACATGAGCATCAAATAAAGTGCATCAACATATTACCGAAAACACATATGCACCACCACAACTCATTCCCACATGCTATGCATAGTAGAGCTTTTATTGAAAAAAAAAGTTTAAACTTACTCAGAATGATGAGCGATGGCGAACATTTTTTTGACCACGTCGAATTTGGTAGGTGGTACATCTTGATTATTCACTAAAGTGAATAAAAATGCCTTCTCAGAGGCAACGTATCGACCTTTGACTGAAGGCTTTCCCCATGGTACATCACTATAGCCCCCACATATTTCACCGTGAGTTCCCTGAAAAAATGTGTTCATTTTATTACTGCAGCTCAGAATGTAATGAAAATTTCTTTTACTATTAAAGGCAGACAAGCAAATCCTATACTGTTAAACTGTCATAAATGCATATCCTGCTTTTGCGAGAGCACACCTGGAAAAAGTCACTTGTAAAAGTCAATGATACAAAGTTCAAATGACATTCCATATGAAATGTTTACGTAGATTTCTTTCTTACCTTTGATAAAACGCAAAATATGTCATCGATTTCATGATACTTCACAAATTAAAAATAATGCACGCTAAAATTTTATTGCGTATTTAAGAAAAATAAAAACTAATTTGCCTAAGTCTCTGCAATGGTAGTGATACAGGAAGTCGACCGCAGTGAGAATTTTATTTCCTTAAATTAATAATTAACTTTCAACTCGTGGTAATGCAACGTAGCAGAATCAGCAGTATATATTATGTTTTATCAAAGGTAATGGAGAAAGTATTTGGAAATCATTTTCGTTGGAATGTTGTTTAAAAAGATTACCATTGACTTTCACAAGCGGTAGATCCCCAACTAAATTCCACAATCTACTTTGCAATATCCATATGATAACTCCCTCAATCATTGATAATTTGAATAAGTTCCCAATAAATAAATTGCAGCACAAATGGAAGATCACAAGTTAGGCATTTTTCGTTATTACTAATTGCCCTATCTGACCCTATCTGAAAGTAAGAGTGGAAAAAATACTTACCATTACTAAGACCATGGTAGGGCTAACCCCATCACAGTGCCGATGAAATGCCTCTGCTGAATAGCCGTGCGTGGATGCTCGGAATATCAAACGCCACATCTGCTTGGCGTCCCCATACCAGTTGTTGACAATGCGCTGATAATGAAGTTTGTCTTGAAGGAGGATTTCACTTCCTTGAAACAACTTTTGGGACATTCGTGGCTGCATTCGCTTATCCTCCACTTGATTAAATTTCCTGGGCAATGCAGCAAAACGGTAACGTTCCAAAGAAAGTTCCATAGGCACAGCCCCGGTGGGTTCGACCTCTTCAGCAAAAACCTGACTGTCGATGAGGAGCAATCGTACATGGTTGATCACTCCGCTTAAATGCTACAAGCAATGTAAATTATAAGCAAACGGTTCATTTATCGAAAATGAATTCAAAAATGGTGAGTTTTATATAATAGTTAGCACAATCCCATCTAAGAGTGAAAATGGTATACAAGGTAACATGGCTAGAAACATCACTAGAAATATGTCTGGTGAGCAGATATTCTATATACAGTGTACATGTAGCAGTAGCTACTTAAGAAATTGTTAAGTGAATCAATTGTTTAATGAAAGAGTAAGAAAATTAAGGAAAAACCAAGTCACTCAACAAACAACTGCAATACCTCCAGCCTGGATACCTCACACAGAACAACCAACAAGTTACTACCAGTATATTACCTGGCACACGTGAGCCCTTTCCTCCTCTGTCCAATGTATTGTTGGTTGAGTAACGCCAGCTTGATGTTTGGCCCAACTTAATACAGCACGCCAAACGTCTTCTTCTTCGACAGAAAGCTGCAAAAATTATTTCAATTTACACTCACATTAGGTTGTGTTAACCGCCAGCTGAAAAATCAAAAGTCAAAATCAACAGAGGACGAACTACGTTCAATGTGGTTACAATTCAGATTTTCCAGTTTTAGTTTTGGCTTTGGCTTTAAAGGTACATGTAATGAATGACACCGCCAAATAATTTAGTTCATTTTGAGCAGTCAAAGTAACAATTGAAATTCATTTACTACTACTGTATATCGTTAATCATCAAAGCAGTAAATTGTTGTTATCACTGATAAAAAACTGTACCACACGTTTTCTTGGATACTTACAAAATCTGAGGAGACGAGGCGAATAAGAGCTTCTTTGGGAAGGTTGAGAAAAGCAGACGTTTTTACACATTCAGCACCATTTTCCCCAATATAAGTGATGCAACGATCAACAAAAGATCGAGCACCTTTGGCACCTTCAAATATTAAATAACATAACATCAATTAGAATATTTCCCTGTATTTTATTGTGAGGGCGGCCGAGGTCAGAGGTCATCCCGCATTCCGGGATTGGAATGCGGGAAACATCATAAAAGGGATTGGAGATAGCGCGGGAGCGCTCCCTCCTGGGTTGGCTCGTGTAGGTGTCGGGCTTTTAGCCTCACATTATCTAACAAATCAAGGTTATAAGGGAACATTTGCATACATATAAAAGCTTTAGTGGAATTAATTATGGCACACTACAGAATGCACTATATGTTGTGCTCCTCCCCTATTCAACTATTCTTCTACAGGTTGCTTGAGTAAATCCCCAACTCAAACATTTCAAAATCGAAATGCTCTGAAATCTGAAACTTTTTGTACATCGACATGACGTGCCACGAGTGGAGAATTCCTCCTATTCCTCTCGGTTCAATGTAAACAAACTACAGTATGTATCATGCACAAAATTATTCAAAATATTGCATAGCTTAATTCACCTTAAGTCTACTGTATGTGTAAAAGGTGTAATATAAATATCCTACAGTTGTGGCGAACTCTTTTAAGACTTTTAAAAAATTTAAATTAAATATCATAACATTCTTCTCGGCATTGTGCGAGAAAACCTTCAAACTATAAAATAAAATTTATTTACTGAATCTCAGTTTGAGCATTTCAATTTGCAGATATGGAGTTTATTAATAAACTTACAGTGTATAAATAATTCTGTATAAATAAATTGGCTAACCCGATGTCCTCTCTTGTAAGTCAATGGCAGCAGCAAGGAATGTACATGCGTTGTGAATGGAAAGCGTATTGCTGATGTGTTCTTCACAACTCAGCCGTAATTCGTCTATGCCAAGTTCTTGGGTGATGGAAAGCACTTCAAATACAGCACTGTCTTGCAGGATTATCTGTTTTAAGAAATGAAATAAAGAGTAGGGCCTAAAAACCTTGCATTCCACGAACAATATCTCATTATTTTATCAAAATTATAAACTGATACCTTTCCTGTGTAAATGTAATATAGAACTTCTTGAAACGTGCTGCCCTGCAAGTGGGGAAGACGGATTGGCGTGGGTGTGCCAGGGGCACTTGGTGACACTGTCGAACCGGGTATTTTACAAATTTCGCCTCGTTTTAGATTCTGGAAACTTTTGCACCTGAAATTTTAAAAAAAATTAACTATTACAAAAAATTCATAATGCAGTGAGCGAGGGAAAAACAGAATACCGAATAGTCGTGGTGGGTCCCTATTTCCAAAACCAAATACATGAATAATAGTGTACATGACTAAAATTTTGGAATTTTAAACAAAAAATGCTTAACAAGTTTCTACACGTATTACATAAATACATAAATATGATATTATAAATATGGGGTTTCTGATAATTACTTTACATGTACATGTATGTCCATTCCCAGATGCTTGTTGGGTTTATATCTTTCGCTATTTTTTATAATTTTAGAATAAAACTTCGTGATTCGTGTAATTTTAGAAAAATAAAACTCGACTAGGCACGATAATTTTTTTGACAATCTTTTGGCATACCATATTCTTATAAAATGCATTGTATTGAAAAGTACATTAGGTTGAACAACTTCGATCCTTATTTTTCAACAAAACCTAATTTATCAAGAAAAATAAAGATCATGCACAATTTAAACATTACTCTTTTGTCTTCCCAGTCAAAAGATTCCAATTCCCAATCGCAAACGTGTGCTCCAGATAGATATCAAACTTAATTTTGGCTAAAACACGTAGAAGTTATAAATTTGCATCCATTTCTTATCATGGTGCAGAATTGGTCACAATGATTCGACATAGCCAGGAGTTTAAGCTTGCTTCAGATGCTGGCTGAATACAATATATGGCAATTATGAAATATAATGCACCAACGACGACACCTGAGCCAGCTCATCCTTCTCCCCACATCCTCCCGCCTACCATGACAATGTTTTTTTCTAACTGGAATGGAAATAAGCTTACAGATTTAGATAAAATGTATCATGCAGGATTAGATCGCGGAATTAAATGGTCGCAGCATTAGCTCGAGCAAAAGCCGAAAGAGATCCATGAAAGGAATGAGAAATCCAATTTATAATAAGAAATTTCAGTTGATTACCCCTACCCCATGCCTTCCTCCCTCTTCATTTTGTCGCCTTTGAAAAGCCAAATTCCATTTCCAATATATTACCAAAAAAAAAGTTCATTAATCACCGGTTCTTCTCCTTTGTTGTTTTGAATGAATAAAGAAGGGAAGTGACTGATGAGGTAGTGGTCACTGGCCCTTTTCTGCACTTTTATTTCCAATAGGAAGCCAGTAGGGAGAAAAGAGAGACAACAATCGGCGGCAGTAATATGGGATGATCACGTATGAGTGATAACCTTTCAAATTCGGTCCAAAACGGACCCTTTAAGGAGAATGGGGTGAGGTAATTAGGACCAAATGAGCTTTACTCGGGTTATACGACTTGGTCAAACTAGGTGGCGCTTTATAATGGGACATTCCTTTCTTCCATGACAGCATAACGTTAGCCCTAGAGTGAAACCATTAAGTCAAGCCCCTTGAAGCAAGCAATCACTGTGTTCATTCTTTCTAATTCTATAGGTAAAAAAAAATCTAGTATACAATATACAGTATATTCCCATTCCTAGTTGGGGAATCTACCGTTTGCTGCATACGTGCATTTGTATTAAAGCATTGGCGAAGGATTTGACCAATATTTTAGTTATGCAATATGCAAAAAACATGGGATTTACATGTTCAGATTCCTTATACTATGCATACTATTTTACATGGCGGTCATAGTAAATTCACTACACAAAAGACTGCAAAACAAACAAAACAAAACAAATGAGCTCAAAATGGGTGAGGCTCTATTTATGTCGCATTTCAATTCAATGGCGAACGAAACAAGTAAACTTTAAATATTTAATTACATTATATGGCTATCTACAATAACAACACTGAATATTCTCAAATTTCCAAAATGCCATCTCTCAGCTTACTTTCAGTGGTTTATCCTCCATTGTACATCTATCTACCGACTATTGGAAGTAAATAATTGGAGTGAACATATTTTCTCCACCAGAGTTCAGTCTCAGGAGTGAAACTCTTTGTTGAGCTAAGGAAATTGCACATTTGTGATCGCAACTTTCTTCTGCAACATAATGAGAAAGCCCACAGATTTGAAAGGCTGGCGTCTTTCACACACATACGTGTACTCCCTGTTGGATACACCAAGCTGGTTTCCTTTTCGATTTCACTTCCCCCTACATTCCCTATGCCATATTCCTTGATAGGACTTCAATCGCATGTTGATTGGATTTCCAGATGAAGGTTTAGTAAAAAGGGACGTACAGTACATCTACTAGAATTGCAGGATGGTCTAAGCCAGGCTAAGCTTTTAGAAACAGAGTGGATACATCCCATTTTGATTCATCCATCATTCACTTTAAAATAAAGAGCAATAGCGTAACTGTATTCTATCCCGACGCCTGTCTGTGGTTATAGTAATGCCACATACAGTATCTAGGTGTTTCATTATACTGGCATGAAAGCGATAATTTAGTAATCCAATTCCGAAACAGACGAAATAAGCAAACGTTAAAAAATCCCCAACCAATCAAGACTAATTTAAATTTTATTATATTCATAATATGCAATTGTATAGATTCCAGATTGTATGAGTTCAGCATAGCGCAACAAGGGTGAATGTAACCAGCAGTGAGTGTTTCAGATTCTTATAAAATACAAACTAGTACCCTGTATATGGCACCCCCTCTTCAGAAGAGACACAACTCAAATGTGGACTTAACGAAGCAGCGCCCTTCTTTTTTAAAACTTAAAAATGTCAATTTTTGGTTTACCACGGTTTTAAGGCAAGCGAAATTAGCTCTATACCTCGTGTATACAGTATCTCGTATATATATATTAACTCTATATTCAGTAAAAATGACAAATGTTGAGTTAACTAAACGTCCAAGCATAATTATGACATGTAACTGCGTCGTACCGTTTATAATGAGCTTTAGGTGCATTTTGTAATCATGCTGATATCACGTGACTAACATGTAATTCATTGCACTAGCGAAACGTGCCCGTAGGCACATTATTTTAGTTGATGATATGATAAAAAGCCAAGTAATATCGGCTCATACGTAACTCTACATACATGTATATTGTACTCTTAAGTTCATCTCTATTATAGACTAAGGACTTCCAGGACATCTTGTATATCTAAACTTGCAACAACAAAAAAAGAGAAGTCACTATACAATGCTTTACAATTAACTCCTAAGAATTTGTATTTTAAAGGGATTACTAAGTTAGCCTACTCAATGTCCAGTTTTGCGAGACAAAAATCGGAATGCGAAGGGCTCCTCTAAACTTCATTGTAATTGTAGGTTGATATATGTACTCGTATCTTGAATTACGCGAGCACGCGTGTTACAATTAAGTTGTGCATATGCGCATTTAAAATGTAAAAGGCACGCTGAGGTGTGATCTTTCAATCATATTTAATTGGCGGGTGGAGACACGCATTAACCGTTGTATTGAAATGACTAAAGGCAGAAAGTGAACTGAACGCACAATTCGTTTCAATTTCGTGAATGACACGCTTGGGATGTCGCTACCTGGCACGGTTTCTTAAACTGAAATAAACGTGAGTAACGTGATGAGCGTGCGCACTTTGTAATTGGATTGCCACGAAACCTGTTAGTCTTCGTTAAAAACGACAGCATCACTTATCTGGAAGGTCATATGTCGTAAGAGATTGTGTCGATGTACTCCCTACCTGGAGCATCGTGACATTCAATGTCGACGGAGTCAATGTACTTCCATGATTTGAAACACAGGAATTTTGGAGTACCCTGTATATTGACATGTACAGTCTTTATTGTTCAGATTCCCTGCCTTTTTTTTCGTCGCACAAAAAAAAAGATAATCTTCCTTTATTGCACGAAAAACGAATTGCGAGAGAGAGAGAGGAGAAAAGATCATCATCTGTGTATGGGATAAGAGTGTAGAATAGCAACTCGTATTTAGAAAGATTCCCCAATGCCAATTCGCGATACACAAGGCACACTCACATGCAGGGATCAAGTTTATTATTGAAAAAGGAGAAGAAAAAAACGTCAACCTTAAGAGAGAAGAATCCGCTTTCATTCAGTTGGGTTTTTTTCCCCATCGCGCCAACCTATTGTACTTTTCCAAACACAATGAGATTGGTAGAAAAGTCACTGCAATTAACAAGAATATACACAACGGATTCCTAGTCCCAGTTGCAATTCGTCATTTAATTGCTTACCAATAGCAAAATCTGGATGAAGGTACGCGTATGCCAACTCGGGGCATTGTTGGCTGGAAATGAACAACCCGAGGTCATTTTGTTGACCACGTACGCAGTTCGCTTGGATAATTAACAATTCGTACGCAGTATACAATTCATATTTGAAAAGGGCGCTGTTTAAAAGTCAAGTAATGTACATACGTACGCAGTATAAAATTCAGATTTTTTTCCAAATATGCAAAAAATTCATATTTTTTTTTTCAAATATGAATTCTATATTCATATAAAATTGGATCGCTCAATCGCTGTTTAAAAATCAAGTAATGTACATACGATGAATGCATAGTTAGATCCAACAACAGTTACATAGGTTTGGTGTTGAAAAATATCGAAATCTAGCTATAATTTTTCCCAGAATCGATTGCGGAAAAGAGCAATAGACGAATCAATCTCTCCAACAGGTGTCTATTTTAATTCCGAACAAGGTGTTTAAACTCATATTTCAATTTTGATCGCTCAATTAACTTTTCAAACAACATCGTATGTGTATAAGTATAACTGGTGTCTTTATATTACCGCTCCCAAAAATTAGAGTAATTAGATAAACAGATAAAAACCAAAAAATGTTTGGCTGTTTAGAAACATGAAGAAAAACAAATTACAAACCAAATCGACGTTAAGAAAAAAAAAATACAAGTTAATGCAATTTTCATTTCTTACTTTATTACCATGCTGATTTCTAATTCAGGACCAGTCCAACAGTTTTCAAGATCAATCCCAATGGTCGATGCGAATGCTATTCGAGACCAATCGATGTTTAGCTAACACAATGTACAGAATGAACAGTACTAGTGTACTTGCCAATGACTATTTATAAAATGATGAAGAATTTTGGGATCGATTTCATGCTGTTAATGGAATCGTCAACAAGTTCTATAGCTCCCCATCCCCCCTTCCACTACAATAACGGCCTCAAGGCAAGCATTAGTGGAAAATACATGTACGTTGATTGTCTTAATTTTTGGGTATTGATTAATGCGCGTGCATTTGTAAATTATAAATAACGTGAGAGAAATTCATGAGAAACCTATGGCGTCGTAGCATGGATTGAGGATAGTTTACATCTAATGGCTCGCGCTATTCATGCATTTTTTTAAATTTTTTTATAAAAAAAATCGAAAAAAATGCACGAAAAAGTAGTCTCTACCAGAGATATTCAATTTATGCATCTGGCGTAATCGTGCTATCGAAAATCACATCAATGGGTAATCTAAAATCCTCAGTGCAATGGGTAGCCCATAAGCAATGAATCATTGAAGGACAGTCGCAGCACCGAATGCCCCGAGACGAGCAAACACTGCTAGCTTGATCGCCAAGCGTGGTTGCCCGAGGTTGATAGGTTCGGGCGCAGTGGAGCGTGCCATCGACACAGTAAACGTAAGATGCACTCGCCGCTTTTTTGGGTGCCAAAAACACCACAGCGCCGCCCTGTTGGTTGAAGTGATCATTACGATGAAGCGACGCCCATCTTAACCCGTAAAACCAAAGAACACAGGGGAGTGACACGTTGCCTACGATTAGTTTACAAGCGCAGGGCGTGGCTGAGGGCGAGTTGATCACTTCAACCAACAGGGCGGCGCTGCAGTGTTTTTCCCACCAAAACCTCAAAGTGCCGACACGGAGTGTCGCATAACTTACATTACGCATACTGTGCCATCGACGACAAGGACGCACGATTCGACGAACAAACCCTTAATTAACAGCCAACGTTCCAAAAATCCGTCCGAACCAAGTCGTGAGTTTCTCTTAATTCAATAATGGAGAGTAGCGCGAACACGCCACGTTCATTTTTCCGCTTCTTTAATGGAATGGGCGTGGGTTATTTATATTTTTAATATCGTTATTATTCCAGCCGAACGGAGCTAGTCGCAGAGTGCACACCCGTCGAGATAGACGGAATTCGGTTCAACTCCGCGGCGCTGACGGATGAGAATGATAAACGAATATGCTAATTCCCCATCATTCACGCCCCGCATTAGCCGCATTCTCCGCGTAATTGTGCCATTGTTTCGAATGAAACGCGAAACTGTGGGGGTTAATTATTCCGGATGACGAGGCACGAGGGGTGGAAAAGAGCGCCGTGCAGAAACGAAGGGAAATGCCATCTGCGTTCCCATGGCGGGACGTTGGAAGTGAAACGGGACACCTTCCACGAACCGGACGATTACTCGGACGGTTAGCTTCGACGCTCGATTTTCCGGCATTGGACCCGGTTACATTAAACCGGAAATTTTCGCTCCTAAAACGCGGATTTTTTGGGGGAGGTTGGGGGAAACAAGAGGATAAAACGTCGTCTATAATCGGCAATTAAACCGAAGGAACGACGATGTGTCCGTTTGAAAAGCTAAATGACAACTATAAAAAAACGACTTCCCATTCTGAACTGTGCACGGATCACTTCCTTTTAAGTTTTTGAACCGACAGGTGCTGATATCGATTATACGTTAGGCACGTCCCAGATTCCAAATTCTTGCCTCTAACTCGGTGAGCAGCTCGAGAAGATGTCCAAAACTCTACCCAAATTCATGAATCCGTTGCAACTCGAATTGCGAGAGACGGAAACATCATGTACAATTGCACATTGTATGGTTATATTTCAAACTAACTACATTTTAAGAGGGTTAAATAAACTTACATGTAAAAATTAGTGTCAGATGGAATTGTTAAAATTTCTAAAATCTTCTCCGTTCCAAATACTACGTAATTTACATACAATACATGTAATGCATATAAGCAAAATAAAACTTTTTTGGCATTAATTTTCTGGTTGACTAAATTTCCCTATTGCAAATCATAATAATACAAAAGAACATTTTTTAAAAAATACCCATTCAACTACCCGAATTTGCTCTAAGATTCAAATACCCTCAACAAGTAAGGAACATGCAAAATAAAACTTCAAATGAGTTCAGGCCGTGCTCGTGCAAGTTTCATAGTATAGAAATTTACCTTCGTTTAAATAACTACTGGCTGCAGCAAGAACAAATCATAGTTTTCATAGTTAAAGCAATGTACTGTGCATGTTAACCTGTAAAATCAGTCATGGATGCACGAAGGCATTCACGAGAGCAACGTTCTGTCAACGCGGGTTAAAATGCTTGAGCAAAAATGAATTCGCAGTAATGAAGTTAGTCCAATAATAACGTGGCGTAGCTTAGTCATACTACTGCAACTCCCTTATGGAAAGTGTTGTAGGCACGTCTATTAGGAAGTCTTCCCTAAATGGATGCCCAATAAAAGTCGAAATTGAAGAGATGAAGTTATAATATCGGAACGATGGGTCTTGATCGAAAGTTGATGGATTGGGCCATTTTCGTCCCGACTTTCGACAATTTATTTCTAAATGAAATTAGGAGCCGTCGAAGAGGGAAAATGCGTATTAATGGAATAAAGGCAAGCGCCTTAATAGGGCGATATAGGAGGCCTAATAGCCACTAGAACTACGAGAAAGAAAGAAAAAACTCAATTACAGAACTATAATAACAAAATGGCGCAACAGCAGCGGAGAAAATCCACGTGGTATCACCGCGGAAATAGACCTTTCGCAAAACTAATGTAACATTACAATTTGCACAATCATCTACAGTATCTCGCTAAAAATGAAAAGTTTGCTTTATTACATACCTTATAATCACTGCAGCATCGAAGGTCAAATAATTAATAGATAAGAATCAATTAAAATTGCGTGTATATCGAAATGAACTCGGGTTTCTAACCGTCCTAGCACTGAAACTGAACGTAAGCAAGGTTCTAACGAAAATCATATCGGTGATACGTTACTGGGGAGATAAATTCTTGAGAAGTTCTCAATTTATGTGTCCTCAAAAATAATGTAAACAACGCTGCAATGATAACATCACAAACACTGAAATAAGTTCACACCAGATTTTTCTAAAATTTCTGATTATGCAATTTGCATTGTTTTGTTAGCGAATCGTCATACACATATTTCTGGAAAAATAATAAGAAAGAGTTTCAGATCAGCAGCCTCACAATTTTTTCTTCAAAATGGAAAAAAATATCACCGCATCATCCTCTGCTGAAAAAAATGTAAAGCTGCCAACAAATGCTGGTGCCAACATTCAGATAAGTATGAAATAAGCATTCTTCTAGAAAGAGATGGTCTTCATCTCCGATGGACTGGCAGACTTTCTCGAGCGATACGTTAAGTCACCGTGAAAAATGCCTTTTTCGGCCCTCGACTCCCCCATCCCACCTCAAGGAGACAAACCTTGGCACCGAAACTTACTTTTGCAATTTCCCTGAATTACGAGCAAATACACGTTTTCATTTCCCTCTTTTCATCGATCCGAGTTGACATCATGCACGCGCTTTTGAAGTGGGGCTAACGTGTCTCCCCCACCCCCCTCGCCTTATATTTACTCCCAGTTTTACCCAAATTTAGGGGATTCTCCCTCCCTCGCCGCTTCCCTTCCAAATTAATTCGCTTCAATCCGAAATTGATCACTAAACCTTATGGGATCTGGAATTGGAAACGAAGAGGAAAAAAGCCAGAAGAAAAGATCTTCGGAGGGTACATTGGAGAGTTGGAAAGAGGGTGCATAAAAATGACCAGAAGACGGAAAAAAAATAGGAAAAGCTCTTGCACGGGAGGGAAAAATAAATGGGGAAAAAACGGAAATCTTACACACACGTATATTATGCGGTAAATAATACACCGGCGCTTTCGGGTCTTATATCCAGAAAGTGAGGTCGTTGAGGAGGAAAAAGATTGAACGAATATAATAGGGGAATATCCCTATAATAAGAAGTTGCGCCTAACTGGAATTGAATTTGAAAAAGAAAAAAAAAATATGGAAGCCTGAGAAATTTCCAAAGAAGGATCGAAATGCGAGAGAATGTAAACACCTCCGCCTATGCTTTCCATCATCTATCAATTGAATGAAGTGCGAGTGCGTGGCTCTTGTTGACTTTCTTTTAGAAATTAAATTTTAATGGAAATTGCGTTTCAAGAGCTGGATGTCATTTCTTTTCCTGTGAAAACTAAATAAAAAGGCGCCCTCGCGGAGAAAGTAAGAGCTCTTAAGTAAATCGCACCGAAAACGCGTGCATTTCTCAGAAAAAGAAGAAGACGAAAAAATTAAATCTGTGCAAATCCGTCCACGCTTTTTAGCACTTAACCAACAGTTCTGATGCAACGAAGCCTGAACACATTTTTATTTCCGATGATTTTCGAATGAGTCAAGCTAAAACGAATATAGGCTGTATAAGGAAGACCATGACAAATGGCGTGATTTTAAAGTCAAAGAATCGCAAAGAAATGTAGTTTTAGGGGTTAAGTTTAAACATCTATCACTGAAACTTAATTCAGCAGTGAAAAGGAAAACTGCTTGAATTACGATCAACAATGCACCAGCAGCACCATCACAGTGCAAGTCAAAGCGGACTTTCAGGTGAATTAACAATGCATTATTAGCTTATTAGGTCAATTTCCGTATTTAATGACACAAATAACTCATGACAGCCATTTTATGTTGCAGAAGCTTGCTAAAGTCTTATCTGAAATTCTCCAGAAAGTCCTTAAGGACTCAAGCACCAATAGTACGACCAATACATTGATAAGTAGCATCAAAAGATCTACATATAGCGGCAATAAATCCATAAATATATATATATATATATATATATTTTAATTAAAACTACTACACTGCAAGAAGGAAATGCACGCTTGATTTACTTTCTATAAACTTTGGCAATACAATGTGAGAGTGCTTTCAACAGCTTTGTTAAAACGCTGATTACTAAGTAAGCTTCGTTTGGCAAAAAAAACGCATTTAAACATAACACGTTTCCGGCTAACCGTTTGATTCCAGTCGCATTGTTACAAACAAGACATTAACTTTCCGATTAATCCGAGGAAAAGCGGCGCTAATTACCTCGATGGGATACCGAGGCACCAAAAAACGGCGAACGCGCATTGCATAAATCCTCAACATTACCATCAAGTACAAAGTGACTTGTAAAAGCTTCCGGGTGCTTTATTGTTTCCAGATACAGTTAGCATGTGCAGTTCGGGCAATAAACTGCTTAATTACAATGTGTTTAGTGAGCGAGCACTAAAGACGTCATATATAGTGCCGCACTAAGCTAGGAGCGAAATCCATTGCGCATGCGCGCAGTTTGATGCATCTAACGGTGACCTTGGAAAACTAAGAAAAACTTTTAATCGAGATTTATTTATGTTCTCGTTACATCCGTAATATTTTTGGAACGCTTTAATACTTCCCCTATTGTACATATGGTATATCACTTAGAACCTATACTATATACGTTAACCATAAAAGTAAAGTTTCAGATTCAAAACTTCCGCGCAATGACCAAAGATAAAAACAAACAACGTGGCCATTGTGATAAACAGTAATTTAAATCGTCAAATTTTGTGCAAAATAATTATTTAAAAACAAACTCACTCAAGCGCGATTCGCAAAGATTCCGTCTGAGTAGCCCTGATATGTAATTTTCGACAGAAACTCCTTGAGATACTTCAGAAAGTATTTCTTCGAATATTTACATCAACGAAAAAATCCACATAACGATGGGCGAGCCATTCAACTTCAACGTGTTTGAAAAACTCATTGTAATTTTCCCGCTGAAAGAAATGAGTTCGTTTACTTAGTTGGATTACTTTAAATAGTTTTCGCACGCGCATGGCCTCGGGTCATAAACTACCGTCTTTGCTTGTTTTTCCACTCTTATATAAGACATCTGAATAGGGTTAATTACGAATGGCAACATATTTCAGCATTATTAGAACAATTTTCAAAAATAATTTTTTTACGAGCGCCTCCTGGGGCACTGGCGCACAAAAGCGGTTCCCATTAGGCTCGGGTCGTTATATTTTTTTTCGTGTGGAACATGTTGAAAACTAATCTTGATAATTGTTTGGCTCAATTGCGCGCAATTTTCCTCCCAATTCATCTTGCGTGTATGCTAATTAAGAAAGATTTCAAACCGCATCTCTTTCAACTGCAGTCACGAATAAAAAAAATGGATATAAAAAATGCATCTGCATGCAGCAGTAAACCTAATTGCTTTCAAAACTGTACGCAAAACAAACGATGAAGCGAGCAAACGTAGACCGCTAAAAGGAGTTGTTTAAAGAAACGGAATAAAAATGCGCATATTTAATTTCAAAGTTTAGATCGTATCAGTTCAAAACTAGAGATTAACAGAGGGAATCTACGCTGTTGCATTATTCGATCGATAGATGGAGCCGACGATGCTGCTGAATTCTGAAATGTAATGCAGCGTCTAGGAAGGCCGGGTGATACATGTACCTCAGTTTACGAAGTGCAAAGACTGAATAGGCAATAGCAACCATTGTAGGTACTCAGACAGAAGCTTCTGCGAATGTGCTTTGGCAGTCGTGAACTAACGTGTGCAAAATCGACACGCTAATCGTTGGTTGTAAAACTACGCATGCATGTTGCATACAGTAGGCCCTGCTTAATGTGATCACGGATAATGTTATCATGCATTTATTGTTATCGGAATCACCAGGTCCCAAAAACTCAAACAAATACACTGTAGGATAACCGCTTATTGTTATCATTATGCCTCCCTTCTCCATACACATACTGTCCAAATTAATGCACCATCTGATATGAAGTTTGACAGTTTTTAAAAATGGATGGCAATTGATGAAAATGTTCAGGTAAATCTGCCCCAATGACTGGATCTGACATTTGCCAAACTGTCTGTGAATCTAAAGAAGAGCTGATGGATGAAAATGACACTGATGATGAAAAAGAAAGTACCCTAGCTGACCAACCACCAACATGTGTTGAAATGATAGAAACTCTAAAAATTCTACGGCTTGGTGTTCACCATAGATCTAATGACTTTAAAATGCAGTATGACTATGAAAATTTCATCAACAAACTACTAAGAAAAAATAGTAAGCAAACAAAGATAATTGAATTTTTGAAGGCTAAATAAGTACATGTTCAAGTAATAAAAAAAATCTTGTAACTACAGTATATGTATTCGCCTAATAGAATCATTCGGGTATTGTTATCCAAATAGCCTAGAACAAACGTAATCACAATAGGATTTAACTGTATATTGATACCTATATACATGACACTTTTTTAAATTCCGGAAATGTTTGGAAAATTTATGAATGTGAAATTCGCATTTCCTAAAGCTACGAGCTCGTATTTACCTTCGTCGTCCATGGGCAAAAACTATATTAAAAAAATTTAGTTTTATGCCTAAAACTATCTTCGAAAAATTCTTACACAGAACGGAACACTGGTATAGGACATGTAGTATATAAGGAACTGGAAACCAGAAGGAAACTTGTAAGAAACGTTGGTAGCCTCCAAAATTTGAGAATATCGATACAATATCATCCATGAGCTTAACACGCTTTCTATGAGCTCGTATACAGTGCATGTATTACCTAACTCGTATTAGCCTAAAACATTCATAACGCTTATCCCATAGGAAAATTAACTTAATTACGCATCAGGTTGGCGCTCGGCTCAATATTCAACGATCGCATTAAACTGAATCTAAAATGAAAATACGTTTTCGTAAATCAGGATTGAAGAAAAGGGAGGGGTACACGTTTTAGCGCACTTGAGGGAGACAGAGTACATATACAAGACTCGAACAACATTAACTTTGGATCGAAAAATGAATTTGCATCAAAATGCATGACAGTCTCGATTAACCTAATGTACATGTATATCGGTGCTATAACAGTTCACTCGCACATAAAGTATTGATGCGAATTCGTTGATTGCTCCTAATTTAGATATCAATTCGGGTGGCACATTGACAGTCCCTGTTGACCTATCATTATTAATAGGCGAAAGCATCTCGAGTCAGTCGCGCTCCACTTTCTATCAACACTTATTGGAATCATTTTATGTACACTACTTTATCCGTCACATGTAATAAAACACAATGAGCGCGAATAACCGTAAATCGTTCTGTCGAGTTTGATAGATTGCTTACCAAAACGTGCTTCGTGAGTTCGCTTATGGGATTATCACCTGTTGCAGCATTATTCGTTCAATCGTCGATTAATAAATCGGCTTTGCCTCAACGCAAACGTCACAAATCGACAATTAAATAAAATTAGTCCCTGCACGGAGTTTGTTTAAAGAGTTACATATACAACTATAGCATTTTATGCGTATTCCCTAAATATGACACGAGCTGTTAGTTACCTACATCTTCTAAATATATATACTATACATATATATAAAAAAGAAGAGATGTATGTATGTGTGTATGTGGCAGGTTGGTGAGGAATTTCTAATGCGAAACGTTTTTGCATGGAGCGCCTTTACGAAAAATTGCTGAAGTGGCACGGGGGCGCTGCGGTTATGTTCCCAATATGGGAAACATTTTGGATGTTTTCGTGTTAGACAAGGTAAGATATCATCTAAAAACATTGCCAATGACTTCGGGGTCGAAATGCATTAAACGGCGGATAATCGTCGAATTCGGCTTCACTCGATCCTCCATCGCTTCACTAACGGTAAGTACTACCCGGGCAAAGCCGGGTTTTACGGCTAGTTTATGATATACAGTACAATGTACAGTTTATTGGTTACCATGATCTTTGCATATGAGGATCATGCCATCAGCCAAACTTATTTCTTGACAATTAAAGTTCACCGGTCAAAGCTCATTAAAAGAACAAATCCGGATATCTGCACTTATATTTCGAATGGCTTTTACGCATGCATAATGCATATGATGAATGCATCGTTTTCCAGAGAACGTACTTTCCCTGGTGACACAAAAACGCATCACTCGTGAAGTCGATGATGAGCCATGGCGTCTCGATCCCTTTCTCGCATTGCCCCATGTACTCTTTCTTGAGGGCTTTGCATTCGGCAAGTGTAACGCCAACCCTAGATCTGTACGATGAACAGCTTTTTTAAAACCCCTGGGTGGGCGGGGCAACAGTGTCTTAACTCAACCGCCAAAATGAAAGCTGAAGTAATTGCTCGCAAAGGTCTACTCTCTATAAGGAGGGGAAACGATTTTATCGATTTCCATTCCGCAAAAATAAAACGGAAAAATCTTGAAAATCGCCCCATCATGCATGCTGCATTTAGCTTTCGATATGCTTTTCGGCAAATAGCCTCGTACAAACACGCTTAAGAGGTAAATGAATCCCTCCGAGTGTAACCAGGAGATTAAATTAAGATTCATACTCGCAGTTCGATGGCAAATTGACAAGAACGGGAAATAAATTGGACGCGCCGCCATATTGGAATAGGGCATGCAGTGTGGCACGAAAATGAATTTCGCAGCGTGCGTTGGAGAAAATCGCGGTGAGCGCCACCATGCGGCGGACAAAGGCAAAAATCTAAACTAATAGTTTTTTCCTGCTTTGACCATTTTGAAATCGTTTGTAAATAATGCTTTTAACTATATACATTAATCATCAACACTCAGATCTTGATAGAAAGTTTCAAGCAAAAGAGGACGTTTTGGGTGAGAACACACTGAATGCTTATTGCAGGCGCTTACCACTCGGCGTACATTAGCGACACCAAGCGGGATAATAATGCGGCATGCGTTTTAAATGAGGGCGCACACAAAGATAGCTTAGCCGAGCCAGGCTGAGCTTACAAGAAGCGCTCATAAGCTTTTTTGGACATCTGAAAGCAGATTTGTAAGACAAGAGTGGCACACAGATCACTATTGGTCGAAAGTGTAGCCATCGATTGCATGCCGCCTATGTACCGTAAAAACGTGTCCTGGACTCATCATGAGATGCTAATGCGTATATGTTCAAGGTTTTTCGCGGAATGTGTCACCTAGCATAACGCATGCAGTGACGCCACCAAGCACACTGACCATCACGCTGATAGTTGAATTGAATTGAATATTGTGCGTTCCAAAGCTGAAAAAAGAAGCTGAAAGCAAGCACGTCGAAAGTAACCATTCAGTGTGTTCTCGCCCTATGGCTTCATAGCGATCAAATTCTCCGGGTGCAGTTCTAAACTTGCTTTTATTCAACTTCTTTTTTTTTAAATGCTCTTTTCCACGAAAAGAGGCTCAGATTTTTTTGGTGCCACGTCTGATTTTCTTTTCTTAACGAAGTTGATCGAAATAAGTGCAAAAATAATGGATTTTCAATATAGGAAGATACAGATCCAAGGGCCTAACACGTTCTTATATACTTTTCCCCACTTCAAACCCAATCAATCATATTAAGGGTAGAAAAGAAAAGAAAAGAGACACGAGGATGACGCGGAGAGCAATGACAAAAAAAAATAATAAAAGATTATATAAAGTAGCGAATCTCGAAATAACACCGTCCTATATACCGCCTATTCCGAAAATGATCAATTATATCGAGAGAGATACGTCAATCGACAATAGAAAAACTGTCAAAGAGCTTTCTTTTTAAACGAAGTTAAATATTTGTGCAAACTAAAGGCAAGCTGTTTGCATAATGGCATAACTGCCTATGAAACTCACGCTTCTGAATTGGCTCTAGCTCCAAATTCAATTTAACAAATTTGTCTATGTTGATAAACTAACCAATGCATGCACAGCACATTCATCTTGTATAGCCATTGATTGTAACAGTCAGTGAATGAGTGGGCAAAATTCTGCACGTTCGCTGAGTACCCTTAATGTACAGTCAGATGTGAAAGAGCATGTACAATTTGTCACTTTGCCTATAGTGATTTATCCGTAAAAATATAAAATTTGTTAAAAGTGCATGTTACTGGTATGATTTGTGATCTCTAATAATGTTGGGCTCTCGTGTCTTGGAAAAGATGTCAGAAAGGTTATAGGCGGTAGGTTACCGCTTGGTTGAACTTAGTTGATCAATGATACACCAGCTGTCACGTTAATAATGGTGACAAACGAGGTCAATACTGTAATGGGGTGAAGTACAAGTAGCTATCGAGAAATATTCACACTACACTGTAGATAAAAGACGCATTCAATACAATTTACATATACTACATAAATAAAATAATATGCATTTGCAGATTGCTACGTGATCTGGCATATATATTTTATACATGTACATGTGCAGGTACTGTATATCTGTAATCATTCTGTATATAAAACCAAAGTTTGCCTCTTTTATTGCCAAAATGGAATTTTAAATTTCTGCTTTGAACTTCAAATTCAGCAAAAGACTAAGGACAGAGATTTTCAAAGTAACTCCTTATATTATTTGCACTTACTTATTATCCTTTTTGACAAATGTTGAAAAATGTCATATACATGTCAATTTAAAAAAAAACATATTTAAAATACATGTTTACTGTACATGTACAGTGTATGAGCAAAATACAGCATAAGGAAAACGCAAATGGGAACTCGAAAAATTCTTTATTATTTCCTCAAACAGTTTCAACTGATTTTAAAGGGAACTATTTTAAAACACAAAAACATAAGAATAATCGTTGACAGGTTACTTACTGAATCAGTATTGATATTTCTTCTGCTAATTACGATTTTTGAAATGGTTAACCATTAAATTTGTGTACACTAAATTAAATTAATAAACCAATTTAATCTACATTGGACAGCGATAAACGTATTTAGCATCCTGTATAAATTCTGCAGAATAGATATAAGGTATTCGTACTAGCAAATAATCCTTGATTTCTACATTATATTTAGTAATCTTTAGTAATATTTAGAAATAATATTCCTAGCTATGATACACATGCACCGTACATCATCATCTTAAGCGGCCTTGCAAGCTTGAAAAAAAACCTTGTGTAAACATGCGTCAACGTCTGCGATATTCGTCTATTTAATATGCGGTGCAAACGTTAGCAATGATAAAACAAGCAAACTTCTGGCACCAACCTGTTGCGATCTTCCGCAACTTTCGAGCTTGTTTACCTTTGTGCTTTTTCAAAATTCACACAACATGTGAAAACCGTCAATCTTACTCGCACATTGATTAATCCCGTTAAGCAATGCGACCTAGCGCGGTCTTGGATGCCAATGATCTAATTTCACGTAAAAATTACCATTCCTTATCGAATCCTAAAATTGAAATCTTTTCATATGGCAAGCAGAAGATAACGAGATTGAAGCAATAGCTTCTTTGGTCTTCGCAAACCATAAACAAAATTTCGTAATTCAATATACATTGTAGTTTAATTACAGTAAGACGTCTTATAGATACTAAAGTACGAGAAGGAAAATTAACTTAGTTTCGAAAATCTAACCATGGTGCATGTCATGCATGCACAGGCACCCGTGTACCAAACACGCAGAGGTTGGGTTCAATTTCTGTTCAGAAAGTTTCCTCGCACGCGAGCCTGTTTTGACATCGTGACGAATTTCATTATTTAAAAGTACATAACTATAGATTAAAAGAAAACATGGCGAGGGAAAAAAAGCGTTAGTTCGAAGCCGCGATAAGTGTTGCTAGAGATGAGTGCGATGTGAAGTGTGTATTTATCCCTTCTCCTCCTCTATGGGCCTAACACGTTGGAAGTTTATTCAACCACAAATGCCATTTTATCCGGCGACTCTGTGGATGCGCAACGCGCGACATAGGCGAGTGTACACACGGTGTGAACACCAATAACATTTAAGCAAACACGAGGATGTAAAAAGAAGAGGGGATAAGAAAAAGTATTATAAAAGGAGAGAGAGAGAGAGAGAGAGTGAGTGAGATAGAGGGAGGGAGGGTTTATATCCAGTTAATATAAAAATGCAATTCACGTTCACTCACGTTGCAAAATCCAAACAGATGAGAATAGTTTGCACAGCGAGTTCGCGGAGATGGAAGCTAGGGGAGAAGGCGAGATGCTATAAAAACCAATACCAAATGATGAGCTTTAACATACAATTCACACGCTCGCACGTGTTTGACATGCAATCATGGAGAATTAATATCGCCATCACAGTTGATACATTGTAAAATCATCGCTTCTTTTTTTAATTTCAACTCTGGCTGGCCGGCAGATGGCGTTCTCTGCGCGTTATTTACTCGCACGAATGCGTTCGTTTCCAATACCGTCTGCCAATAAGGTGAAACATATAGGGACCGTATACTCCAATCTCAACGTCTTGCATGTCAGATGATTGTAGGCTAAGTAACGCCATCGAGATAAGGAGAAGAAAAACGCAGACGCGTCAAGTTCGAAGTATGCATACTGTGTATCGTTAAGCCGAAATTACAACTCTGGTTTACATACCGTTTATAAGAAACACAAAGTCCAAATTTATCGCAAAAATCTCAAGAATGTTTTTTACAGGAAGGCTTAGCAACAAAACGTGCATGCATGCGAGCAATCAAGGTTTGCCTGTTTATAGGGGCAGTGACATTCCTGTGAAATACCCTCGCGTGGACATTTAGAGAATTGAAAATAAAATAAGATGCATACAGGGTTCCCCTGAAATTTCATTCTCAACTTCCCTGACTTTTCCAGGTTGTTGTTTTCCAGGTTGTTGTTGAAGGTTCAATTGCATCAAGGTCGCATTGCGTAACTTACTTCAAACTTCCCTGAGTGGTCAGTAAAATTATAATTAGTTCGCAAAAACTTCATCCTATGTTAAAAGTTATATTATTATTTGCCAGTACGTGGTGGTTGAAAGATTCTAAATGGAATAAGTAGAAATTATGACAATTTCATGAAATGTGATCTGACATGTAGCATTTAGTAAATACCATGTATTGCTTTCTATCTTATTTTCAAATAGACAATTCCTCTAATCGGTAGATGATTTTCTTTATCCGAACAACATACAGTGTAACGACGCTTGAAATGGAATTATGCATAATATTGAACAACGTGGCTCGATCATCGTACATGTACTGTCATTATGCGAATCAAGAATGACTAAAACTAAACCCCGAAGGAATTTAAAACAAGAGTTGCAAACTCTTCCAGGGTCATAACTAGGACGATGTTATTCGCAGCTTCTTGACAATTTCCAAGAAATATTCCGATAGTTGGAATTTGATGTACGATATCGTATTTTCTCACAATCACGCACTGTCTGTCCGTGGTAGTTTGAAAGATAAGGTGGGATGTAAGGTGGTTTAAAGACCTCCCCTACATACATTACATACCAAAAGAAACAAACGTGTATGTTGGAAAAAGGGGTTCGTGCATTTCCAACATTAATGCAGCAACATTGCGAAGAGTTTATCGCGGTGGTTAGATACTAAATTTTTAAATGGGCCCCTGCGGCGTTGCCCAAAATTGAAGAAAATAACCACGAGATATAAAATCTTTCTTGGCAAACCCTTCTTAAGCTTGTCTCGCTGATAACCGTTTCGGGTTGAAATTACCACGATCCGAAGCAGGCAATAAGAGACAACGAGCGAGCATTCCAACTCGAATAATTTGTTTAATAAATAATTCAGAACGCAATTAAAACTTGGATATCTATAAATAAGAAGAAAAACAAATTAAATGCAAAATTCATTGCTTTATCGTCGGATAAATCTCTTTTTCTCCCTCGTCCTAAATAAATCCTATCTCTCTCTTTAAGAAAACAAAAAATCGGCTCATTTAAGGGTAATTGGCAATATATTTGGCATACATAAAAAGTTTTATTTGCGCGAGATAGAAGAGCACAGCCAGCTTTCCTCCAGAGGCGTTTCAGAGAAATTTTCATCTCTTTTCAGAAAATTTCATAAGACTGTGGGGACTCATTCTCTTTTTCTTTAGAATAGACGATCGCGTGCCGTATAACATAAAAACAACATAAAAGACGTAGTCGGAGAGTTCATTTTGTACTGTATTAGATTTCAACGCTTATGCATCATTGATTTTTGGGTTATTTACAGTTTTAACTTTTTGTCAAAAAGGTCTGGGGAGAAGAAATTAAGTCACATACCAGCCCAATTTTGCACCATATGAAACTGTCTATTTAAGCATCCAAAATTTTAATTAGCAGCTTAATTAAATTCCTCGAATGGGTACATTTCGATCGATTAAATAACGTCGTCAGAATCCAACTGCTCTGAATAAATGTGACAATTTAGACTTCTCGTATGAGTACTGCATGAACTCTAACCAAAAAGACGCATACATTTTGGACGAAAACAAACCAATGGTATTTTTTTATTTATTACAAACTGTTTGGACAGTCGCCAACTGGCTAAATGGAAAAAGGTGTTTACTTAATACATTAAGAATGTTTTGATCACCAATAAAGTTTATCTGGAATTTGGGCTTGGCGGTCATTAATGATTATACCCAGTCAGTTGACGGGTAATAGGAATGTTGCCAAACCTATTCAAAATGGCATCGATGCTTATGAGGAACTATTTTGTAGACAAAATGAACTCATCTAGACAAATGAACCAAAGCTCGAAATAGCTATAACATAATAAGCTTATATGTATTTACCCGAAGGTCAAATCAATACTCGATATTTGTTGAACGCTAAAATCATGACGCCAAGAAGTGATTCATCGCCCATCAGATGAACACCACTTTAGATGACACTTAGTGGTGGCGCCCTCTGAGATGGACAGAAAGCCAATTTCTAAACCACGCTGATGTCGTCCATCCAATTATCGAACTTTTCGCTATTGATTTGAATCCAATCTTTCTCATTTTTTTAGTGAAGGTTCAATTGCATCAAGGTCGCATTGCATAACTTACTTCAAATTTCCCTGAGTGGTCAGTAAAATTATAATTAGATCTCAAAAAACTTCATCCTATGTTAAACGTTCTATTAAAGCATCCTTCAATGACTATCCACACTCTATAAGCTACTTCCACGCTGGAGAAAACAGAGGAACTTTCTGTTGCAAATACAGTAGGCCTACTATAATTGTCAGCTGTTTGTGGAAAAAAAAACTTACGTAAAGAATATATGTGAAAACTTATATGATACAGATAAGTTTCAGAATTATAGGGTATTATATGCTGAATATGCGAATAATTCTTTCTCGGTAAACATTCTCGGTTTGATTACACTGCAGATATTTACCCGAATAACTGCTAAAAACGCAACAACCGATGCACTGGGGGAGAATATTGAAGTTTGTGAATATTTGCTTTTGCATAAAAAAACGGGGAGAAAAGTTGACTGCATGTGGTTATTTTAATAAAAACTGACCCAAATCTACACCGAGATAAGTCGCTTTCCCTCTAAACATGCAAGCGGCAATAAGAAAAAAAGATAGAAGCAAAATTCAATAACAGCGAAGTCATTTTTAGACAAATATTTGTCAAAAAGCTAAACCAAAAAATCTCTTGTTATTACAAGACACGCGAACATCCTGGGGATCGATATGAGCTCGTGAGGATTCACCTAAATATAGGGGGGAGGATGATCTTCCAAGCCTTGGTTTATACCCACAAAATCAAGTGAGAAGAAATTTCATACATCAGAGATCGTCACAAATTCACAAATGTTGTTAGAGTTTGCCATAAAGTCCAAGCAAGTTCTTTGATTAGGTTAGTCAATCAAGAATAGTTCATCTGTTTATTTAGCAGCTGAAATGGCGGGCTAATTATTGCGTTGCTTTTCATCCCAAGCGGCCATTCAACTGCCAAATACTGGCTGAGTAGCTCTATTATTCTGTCAACTCGTCCAAACAAACAGTTTTAATAAACCATTTTGTGCGGCGGTTGTTCCACATTTGGATAAATGGACTTTGTTCTGGATCTTTCTGCGCACTACATCCCAACTCCCTGATGGGAATCTTCAAGAAAACATCGGCGGTGGAAAAATCGATAAAGTTGTTTTTCAGATTAAAACTCATTAAAATTTGAAAAAGAAAGCAGCGGATTTTGCAGCTTGCGTGGGCTAATACTGAATCAAAAAATCATTGGGGGATACCACCTTATAAATGATAACTTTATATATATACAGTATATATATTTCAATCGCATTATATATACGTAAAAATAATTCCCCATGGAACTGTATCAAGTTCTGAACATCTTAATTAAAAATGAATGAACGGATTGGCTATGGGGTATGAATAGGCTGCGTAAGACAGATAGACCTACTATAGAGGAGATTCTGAGATTGATCTCAAGGTAGGGGACGTCAATACGAGAAGTTGGAAAATCATTACGGTCAACCTATGCATGAATCTGAAATCGACCTCACACTTATGCATAAACGAACCAAGTTTAATAAGGCATTAAAAAATTGGTCCATCGGGGTTACCTTCATTCCATTTTTAGTTTTATTAAAGAATTTTGCTCTTACGAAACGCACTCAGTCAGGGGACATTCAAGTAGTTGATCATTTAAGTTTAGAGTGTACAAACGTTGATTGTGAAAAACACCCTAATGGGAATCATGACGGTTGTTTGGTTGGTTTGGGAGCTTTAGGGCGCACGGGCAGTTATGGGTGGAAATACAAAGAATGCCTAGTTGGGATGTGATTATTATCAGCGTGATGACCAGTGTGCTTAGTGGCGTAACTGCATGCGTTATACTAGGTGAAACATTAAGCGTAAAACCTTGCACATGCTCATTAGCATCTCATAATGAGCGCAGGACACTTTTTTACAGTACTGTACATAGGCGGGTATGTGTCCATGGCTACACTTTTGACCAATAGTGATCTGTGTGCCACTCTGTGTTCTTGTAAGCTCAGCCTTGCTCAGCTAAACTTTTTTGTGTGCGCCTTCATTTAAAACCCATGCCGAGTGGTAAGTGCCAGCAATAAGCCTTCAGTGTGTTCGAACATCTAACCCCTTGAATCATGATAGCAAAAGCTGTGAAAGAATTGCTAACACAAAAATGTGAGGCTGATTTTACACGTGTGACTTAACCATTAATTGAGTACACAGCATAAAATATTCATGAATATAATTGTTGGGAGCGCATACTTGAAAGTTACTCACAGGCAAATTTCAGAATTTCCCCCAGTTGTAAATGGAAGGCAATAAACGTCATTCCAAAAACATAAAAAACATTCTTTAATTTATTTCTAATGCACCAGAAACTGCGCGAAACGAAGTATACAAAAACGAATACATGTACTAAACAAATATCCCCTCCCCCAAGTTACTCTGCCCCTGAAAGAAGGCAATCCGCTAGAGTCCAGATGTTCTCATTGATTGCCAGACATCAGGGGTCAATAAATATTTTCATTTTTTGAACAGTGCAAATGCTGAGCCAAAATCACGACTGTGGTGGCAATTTCTTGTTAAAACGTTGCGCCACGCGTTGAGATCATTATACGTTGCAGTTATGTAAACACAATCAATAAAATTAAACAGCTCAAGCAAGACGAGCAAAGGTCTATGTGCCGCATGCCCGGAGAATATGAATTATAGGAAAAGTTGAGATTTTCCGCTCGACATCCTCGGGAAAAGGTTTAAACCTTTGAGATTTTTTTCCAGGCGCAACGTCTAGTGTCATCAATATGCGAATTAACTACGTATAAATATACACCCGCGCCGTCTTAAACGACTAACAATAATCCAAGTTTTAGAAACATCGCGAAAATAATGTTACTTTTCCTTTCCTCCTATAATAAAACACAGTAATCCTTCTAAACACGAAAAAACGGTGCTCCGTGAAGCGTGAGAAGCAGACCGTATTTCTGGCGCAATTTATGGGGTTATGGGCGCGTGTGGGGGATAAATGAGTGTAATTGAAATGAGAGCGAGTACAGGGTGTCACCGCGAGAATGGAAACTGCGCCATTTTGATTCCTATAAAGATGATGGTGGAGAGGCTAGCTTCCTTTTATTGCGATATTAATGCAGTGCTGGCTCAAGATCAGAATCCCATACGTTTGGTAGAAACAATTACCGCGAGGCGCATTAAGGACCAATACAGCATAATGGGCTTTGAGAAGATTTATTATGTAATGTATATATACAGGGTGATTGCTAAAGTCACTTCTCAAAGAAAAAAAAATTATATCTTTAAAATGGTATTAAACAGATACGAAGATAATTCTTTCAAGTAACTTTAAGAGTTCTCCATGCATCTTCCGGTGTGTGCGTACCTTCAGAGTAGACTAGAGCATAAACTAAATTCAAAAAAATTATGTGTGACCAAAACAATACGCGAAATTTCAGTTTATTGGTGCTCAACAGACAGTGTAGTTTTTTAATTTGACAGATTGGTTGCAAATGTACATTGTTGCCGATAATGTGTTTCATGTGATGATTTCTAAAAAACAAACATTTTTTTAAGAAAATGTTCTTAAAAAATCGAGTTACAGGATGGAATCGGGAGTACTTCTTTGATGTTTTTTATTTCGAATTTTTTTAATTTGATGTAATTGGGTTCCCATATTGACGTTCACGATAGTAATCAAGGGGACAAGCGAAGATAATAATACGTAAGGAGTTGCGTAATTATGGCATAGGGAGCATTCTACGATGCTATCACTGCGTTGTGGAAGATGGGGAGATGGATCATGTGATAATTATGTGAACAATCATTCCGGATATAGCAGCAAGTTTCAACGAGGCACGAGAATAACATTTTGTTCAGTCAGCATTTTTGCAAGCAAAACTCGCAAGTATGATTATTGGGAAACAGTTAACATACAGCGTAAAACTAAAGGGATTCTATAATAACCACCGTAGTATCTACCGAATCTTCGACAGCAAATAGGGTCTACACATGAAATGAAAACAAAAAGGAGAGGATTCAGATCTGAGAACCTACAGGGGATAATTGAACTGAACACAGCGGAACTAATGATTTCAACGGATGCTACGTGATAATACCCAGACCATATTACGGGTGATGTAAGATGGCAATTATCACATTAACTTCAAACCTGCATGCCTCCATCGTTCGATGACACCCTGTACATGGTGCGCTTCGCATGCCAGGCTATTATAAAAGCGGCACCCCCCGCGTTAATCCTCCCATGCATCATTGGGAACCTTATATTATGCCCGTGCATATACAACTGTCTAGTAGCGCATGCTTCAACGTCCTTTTTTCGCTTTCTTTTCCCCCCAATTGATCTAAGAGTTGAACAACAAGATTAAAAACCAAGAATGAAAAATAGAAAAAGGAAAAGAGGAGAGAGAGAGATGCGAAGAGGAAAAATCCTCCCGAGAAAAACCCTGTCAAGGAGTGACAAATTGTGATACGGGAGGAACGGAAGGAGACAAAAACACGGGCGAAATGGAAGACCCACCTGCAGCGCGTCACGTGTCCAAAATAACACGTCAACGCAACCGAGTACACCAATTAAATCACTCGCCAAGCAGCGCCATCGGGATGCAAAAATGTAATTCAATCCAAAAATCGTCTTTGATTACCAGGGGGAGTTTTCGCCTCCGCCATCAATTAGATTGGATGAAGACGAGGGGTGTGTGGGGGGGAGGAATGAGTGCACACCCCCCTCAGCGTCATTAATCAAAGCAAAAGTGAAAAGTACGAGTTGAGAAGAAAGGTGCACGCAGGCAAGCAGCAATAATAAGAGCATGATGGAATTATGGCGCGCACATCCACGCAGCAACAAATTGTGGCCGAGTATATTTCATTTCTGACAGTTTCCAAAAGGGGTCTATAATTATTGGACATTTATCCAGCAGATCGAGCGGTGGAGGAAGGTCGGCCCTTGAATCGTTAAGCGCCACCTTGCGAGGGAAAACACGGTGCGGTAACGTCCCATCTGCGATTGGGTAAATTGGATTCGCGGGGATAAGATGAGGAAAATAAGCGACGCATGGCGTGGGTTTCGTCGATGGAGATATTACGAAATTTGCTGTAATGAGAAGAATTATACAGTTGAAGATCGTTTTCCGATTTTTTTTCCTCCGGATAAGATTATGAACATAATACTAATAATTTCAATATTCAACCTCCACATTCGTGCATGTGATTTTATGCACGGCAAATGATCCTTTTCAAAATCTCCATCTCGCTTAGTTTTATTATAGTATATAGGATGGGAACATAGAAAACGCTGGGAGTTTTTTAAAATTACATGTATATCTGTATTACATTTGACTGCGAAGACGAGAATAAGAAAAATAGGCATACGTTCTACTCAGTAATTTAAAGGAAAATTAAGTTTAAAACTTATTGGTCCCGTACATGTGTTATCAGAAGTATCTTAATAAGCATCAAAACTGAATCATCAATCCATCTACTTCAGTATTCGACAACTGCAGTTATTCAATATCTATTCTTATTGAGATAATTTGAGCAAAAATAGAGCATATTATCACTCGCCAGACAACATTAATGGTATTGAACCAAACGTGATGGATATTCAACTTTTGCCTCATCCTCCACGATTTAGTGTTTCCAATAAACTATGGCTACTAATTTGAAACAAAATATGACATTATCCTAGTCGTCGTCAAATGTACAATGTACATGTACTGCTTTCGAAGCATCACGTAAACCAGACGTCGCGTGAATATCGAGTAGGCCTACTTTCACCGTGGGCGATATTCACGAGGATTACATGATAGGATAATCCGAAGACGTTCACGCACATTTCGTATTCATCGCACCGAATTTCAGGATTCGTTTTCAATATTTTCATGTTCGTGCAAGTTTAAAATGTGAGCACTTTTCTCTCCCGGAGATATTGCATATCACTACTGTACTGACCTTATTCGACTTTAACATCATCAACAATATGCTTTACTGTGCAATTGCATATATACTGTATATGAAGCGAGGAGAACAAGAAGGGCCTAAGTCCACAATTTGGTGAAATTCGTTTTATTGCAGGAAAATGTAGATGAACCCTCCTGCCATCTTAGGT
>JAQGAO010000134.1:0-46559 GCA_034697705.1 Ommatoiulus sabulosus | reverse complement strand
TCCAAAAGTTGGTTAACTACCCGTATGACTGACATGGTCTGTAGTGAAATCTCAAACGTGTAGTTGATGTTCATTTTGTATTCTGTAGAAAGAAAAACTGTTTTCCAAATGCACTTATCTTAAATTGAACGGTGGCTTCTTCAATCTCCGTTTGCGCTTGTCCAGCATATACAGTACAACTGTCTGGCCAACACCCCAATACGCCCACTTGTTTGTTTCTTCCTTTTCCTCCCTTTGCTTTTGGATAGACTCATCCAATGTCACAACTAGGTAATCATAGTCGTGACGCATGAGTTTAGTTGAGCACTTTTTAGTGGTTTCTAGTTTACATTCGACATACCTGGTAGAAATATTTTCAACTGCACTTTGTACCTTCACACACACGCAATCATTCCTACTTGGCACAAGAGAATTAATTGCCAATTCCCAGTATGATTATTGATAATATATCTGGCACTCAGTAGAGAGTAGATTTAGCCTCCTAAGTAATTTTTATTTGGCATAAAGAAGTATATTTATTGAATTTAATGAAAAAATTTCTTTGAAAGTTTATAAAAAAAAGTATTTTGTATGAATGTTTAATGAGTAATGTGTAAATTTGACCTACTATACTCCCATAATGAAAAGTACATTTTCAAAAATTCTGTTGAAGTCAGGTGAGAATATTATAATTGTACCTGTAAAGACAAGTAATGTATAATTTCAAGTACATGTACACTTTTGAGTTTGTGTCAAATACTTGATAGGAATCAACAATAAGCTCCTTGCACCTCTCCACTTTTATTTCTGTTCCTCTGGACATGGAAAATCTGTCACCCGAAAATTTTAACTGTTTTAGTCTTGTAACGTTGCTTTTTGAATGTAGAGAATAATCCAGTTTATATAAAAATTGCAAAAGGAGGCTCGCTTATTTTTTGTTTTTATCAAATTTTGGTTATCATAATCGATGAAATTAATATCTCCAACCCTTTTGAGGAGCTTTTTTTTTATAATAATTCCGACAATTGTAATTTAATCATTGATTCAGGGAATTTTCTTTATCTAATCTGTTTTCTAATTATCTAATCTTTATTCCAACTATACTGTATATTTATCATCAAGTTGTGAGGAAATAAGGTTCTGCATAGTTTGAATATTTCCACCAAAACAGCGTCTCCAGTTGATACCAATAGATGCCGGTGGCTACTGCATGTTCAAAGATGACTAGACGTTGATGTCCTTTTTGTGGGCATATTTGCCGGCTGATGACTGCTCTTTACGCACTTAAGCATTTTGCACACATGACTGCTTCCTTGTTTCTGGGATGCGCGCAGTTTTACACTTTTAAAGTTAGCAAATGAATGGCCATTAATTTGTATGAAATAATGTGGGATAGCAACCTCCATAATGGTTTTCAACGCCGGTTTCTCTCTCATTGGGAAAATCAATAAGTTTGCTTCTGCATTTCGTCATCCATCCAATGTAGCCTATCTTCACTAGGATTCCTGGTAGAACTGAAACGCAAATTTGTAGCGGAATACGTCGCTCTTCTTCTCCTCCCGGTGCCAATTTTTTTTAAAATGGTGCAGGTTTATTTATGTTATGGCTGAGAAGCTGGATGAGAACAGTGTCGCACAGTGTGAATATGTTTTGGAATATACTTGCGAAGAAGTGGGTACTAGAAGCAATTTTGTTTCTTCTTTAGGTAGGTTGATTCTGATATGCGTGTACCAATTTGCTGTTATATCGCAAATTATTGTTTTGACATGTTTATATTGGACACAATTTCTAATTGAATTTTTAAGTCCGAATCCTGGCTTAATTGCTTTTTCAGCTTCAAAATGTTAAACTGGAGCAAAAAGGCATCTTTCTCTCGCACTTTCCCTTACGAGTAATTCATTTTCAACTTTTATGGATGTAAGTTGAATTTGTTTTTAGATGCAAATAGCAGATGGTTCCGAGTGCATACTATCCCACGGTGGCTTTCCCAGACTTCCCTATTATGCTTGGGAAATCAATTGTGAAATGCAGTGCATTTGTGTATAATTTTGGCGCAATGTGCAGTTTCCGTATGGAGAATCTCACACTATAGAATGCTAGTTGAAGTTATTTGGGAAACTTCACTTTTCTGCATTTTTTCAAAAATTGGGCTAATTCTTTGTCGATATGAAATGACAAACGAGATTGTTACAGATACCATGTCCCAATTCGCATGGCTTTAATGCACATCTTTGAGTTAGTGCACTGAATAACAGTTTGGACAGCTTTTCATGTAGCCTAAATTCAAGCGTCCATTTATAGATCTTTATAACCATTTGACCACATTTTCCATTGCAACCTGTCTATGCCTCACTCTGTGATCATTTTCTCACCTTTTACCTACACAAAATCCATTGAACATATAACGTTATTTGTAAGTGATGCTGAATAAATAATAATGGATCAACCTGTCAGTTAGAGCAATGTGCGAGTTAATCTGTGAATCTCATTGTTGCTCATTAGTAGGTTATGACTTGATCTAAATCTCTTAAGAAACTTTTAATTCCTGCCTAATCAGCCGTCTAAAGCTTGCCGATCTGCAGATCGTGGATAAACACACACATCCCAGACTTGGATGTAGGGCAAAAATGCAAATCTGTGGAAACTTGAAATAATAACAGATTCGGATATAATAACAACTGAAACAATCCTCGTGGAAGTTCAGCAAATGGCTAGGCGTAATTGTTTATGTAGAAGTCGTGCAACATACTTTTGCCTAGTCAGAGCGTGACTAAGTACATGTAAATATGAATGTTCAATCGTACAAGATAGTACATGCCAAAACTGCGTGTTAATAAATGAATCTTGTTTTCAAATTTGAAGTACATACAAACTCGGAAGAATGAATACATGGTAGTCAATCATTGTAATTGAACTAACAACATGTTTTCATGACCTTTCAGAAAATGCAACGTTTACTGTATATAAGTGCAAGGCAATCTCTCGCATGCGGGAGATGCAAAGACTATCATCTGTTTTTTGTTAGGTGTTTTGGTCGATTTTTCTTACTGTAGATAAAGATCTTCAATTTATTTTTATTTAAAAACCTAAAATGGAAACATTGGAAATTAATAGGGAACCTGTTATACTAATGTCTATTTGTGCAGAAGTCGGTTTTTAAATGAATCAATTCAATTGGTAGATTTTTCTTACTGTAGATAAAGATCTTCAATTTATTTTTATTTAAAAACCTAAAATGGAAACATTGGAAACTAATAGGGAACCTGTTATACTAATGTCCATTTGTGCAGAAGTCGACTTTTAAATGAATCGATATGCCCAATTCATTGAATTTTCTAATTTGTTATTCCCCATACCAAGTGTGATCAAATATTGTAACTACATTACATTTCTTAAATGTCGTGCTTCGTTAGTTCGCCCTGGTTTCTCTTGTTGAAAATTTTACACTGCTCTAACTAGAGGATGACCAATTCCATTTCAGGACAAAATGCGTGTAATCCTGTGCTTCTATTTAAAATTTCTTTGATTTTTTTTCTTCAGGTTACGACAACCAAGACTGGTACATCCCGCATCCTGTGCTTTCACCTGAAAGTGACACAGATTTTGATCTGAGCCCTGATCTAACAAAGGAAACCCTGGAATACTTTGGTAAGTAAACAAGTTGATTAGTTTTCTTCTTCTCAAGAGTTATATAGCAGAAACATTTTTATATCGCGTAGATTATTTCGCGAATTTATTCCTGTCTATTCGCTTTAAGACGTTTACGGTGGAAATGCGTTTATTGTGCGGAGTTCAATGACGTCCCTTCATCGATTTTACCATTAAAAAGTAGGCCCAGCCATATAAAGATCCTCGGAAGGGGATTATTGAATTCCGAGTTTTCGGGCTGGGTTTACCTTAGCAGCCATGTGGATTGCTTTAAGCTAACCATAAACAATTCAGGCCTACTTTTTTCAATAGACAAATGTAAAGGTGCCGAAACTGGTAGGGAGTTGCCCCCAAAATGTTCCCATAATACACATAGAAGAAGCAAACATGAATGGATTGCGTGTTTTTTCGCATGCCATCCATAGATCACTAGTTTTCACGTGAGAACAATGTAGGTTCATCCCATTTGCAGTGCAAATAGGTTTTCAAGTTATAGATGTTATGACATTTTACCGAATCGCAGAGCTTTATCGTTATATGTATAGGGATCGAAAACCTTTGTCAAATTTCTGACTTCAGCGACTTACAGAAGTTGTTTCACCAACTTTTGTTGTTGAAAAAATGCTCTTGCTACTCCGAATTCTGGAGAGAATTGCTAGAACACAATTTTACAAAGTATGTGGTGCTGATTGGAATTTGGGGAAGAACCGACGAAATACTTTTTTTTCTCTCCATACAGGTTTCTAAATGCAATGCCCTGAAAATGCCGGATCATGAGCTTGCCATTACTGCCATAATCTGCATGGTTTGCAATTGTAAATTTTCACGTTGTTGGCCAAATTATCGCCGCTACACGAATTCGTGTCTAATTTCCTGTTATTGCACTCCTGAGGATTCCCCGGCCTGCGCCCCAAGTGTTAATTTATTCAGATTTATCCACTAACGAATGCACCACAGGCTGCTATTGATCTGCCCCACTAAACTTCACTGGGTTTAGTCCCATTGACACCCCCTCGTTTAATCTGGTCAACCTTGAGGCTGACACATGGTCGATGGAACTTGTTTCGATCCGGAATACCTGTGTAAATATCAGGTTGTTGATTCCCCACCATAATGGATTCTGCCCTTGATCCCGCTACTAAAAAGCGCAGCTATATTGACTTTCTGGCATATCCTAGCTGCCACGTTGCTGAGTTCGAAAGTTTTTAAGTGAACGGCTTCCTGGTAAGAATTGCTGGACATATGTGGACATGCAGAGGCCATATCTGAATTAGACAAAATTGCATTGCCTGAAAAAGCATGATGCATGCGAATCTCGTTTAGCACGATTAGGCCCCCAATTAACGTTAGGCACAATTTTCATGAAGATCCCTTTTATGCGTTTGAGAACCACTTCTTGAATAAATGTAAGTTGTCATGCAGAACTTAAAAATAGTAACTTGTAACGACCAAATACTTTCCACAAGCTACCAGTAAAATTCCTACTTCTTAGTGAATTGTAAATGGCAGCTTGGTGGCCTTTGTAAAACCTGTGAAGTTAAACCAAATTGATTTTAATTTTTTGGAATATAGCACGAGTTACATGTTGTGAACTTTTAAAAGCTACGTCCACACTGGAAGAAACCAGTGGAACCATAGAGTAAATCTGTGTAATTTACATAAATTTGTTTCCAGAAGCAAGTGGCAAAAATTACCAAAAGAAGTTCATCTATTAATTTCCTCCAGTGTGGACGTAACTTTAGTAATATCGATAAAAATGAAACCATCAAGCATTACTTAGAGTTAATTAATTAATGGTAAATTATATTTGAATATGCTTTGTTCAAATTGAAACTAATGCTCAAATTGTCAGTTCCCCTTGAGAGTTTATGGATTTCTCAGATGGTATAAATTTGATGCGTTTGGTATTTGTGTGTGGAGGATTACGCTGTTGCCAAGCCGGTACAAACTGGTCTTTCAATAATGTAGAAGAGAATGCGAGATAATACTGGCTGTTACTATGGACATACAGTAGCAATAATATCACAGCCGTTTATGCTATCTTGGTTGTTGCTCGAGCATTTCCATTGAGCTGTGCTGCCCCCTATTTTGGTTCTGGTTAACCAGTTTTATCCACCTGCCTGTTGCTTGCCACTTTGGCAACAGAAAGGCAATTGTGCCTTCCATTGTACTGATTAATGGCTGGTGCTTAATAAAAACGTAATAACAGTGTTGTGTAACATTTGTCATGGACACACTACTCAGTGACTAGCCTTTCTTTGTGGCGAAACCTGCAATCGGGTTCTGTCAAGTTTAATTTTAATGCCGTAAGGAGAAAGCCCATTCTGATAACTGTAAAGAGCTGCTGTAAAACTTCAATCCTATTGCTCAGTCCGATGTTAGCACCTTCCGTCGTTTCTTTGAGGAAAAAATAAAAAACTTCTGTCATGTCCCTAAGCTTGTGTTCCTTGTAATGTACATAGACTAACACAATTTTACTGCAAAAAAACTGAATAAACTGCAGTTATTCAGTTTTAAAATTGGAAAACAAGGACATTAAAACTTGTATATCTTGTTCAAGTAATTAGGCAAGTTTTTAACGTTTTTCTCACCTCCAGCAAATATATCAATCAAGTGCTAGCCACGTGCTATTTTTTTAGAGCAAGGCAGTCACACTTTACTTATTTCTAAGACATGATAAAAACATCGTGCTTAAACATTCGGACGTTATGTGTTAGTATAGTTTTCAAATAATTAGAAAGTTAATAGGATTTTCACCGTTTTGTAACGCCTGGAAAAGTTTAGGAGCTAAAAAAACTTAGATTTTTAGATTTCTTGGCAAATGAAATCGAAATTGTAGATTTAAGAAAGTAAACAAAAAATAATTGACGAAATTGGCTGATGTTTTCGTCGATGTTAGTCAATGTTTAATGTTTTCTCACTTTAATGTTTATGATAAAAAATGTTTTACGATCAAATTGTGCGGCCTAGAAAATAAAGTAAGTTTGGTTGTCTGGAAAATACAGGATGCATGTGAAGTCACTCATTTAATAAAAACTGCGTTAGATTATCATGTTGTTACCGGGATAGTGCAGGCTAGCAATTTTCAACTTGAAATTTGTTGCAAAAAATGTATTTATGTAACAATTGTGGTGGCGCTCCAAATGGTTTCTATGCATGTAGGAAAGGCCTCAATGTAGTGGTTAATGCACATAGTTTATTTACATGTATATATTAAATGCACTGTAATTTTAGGGAATGCCTTTTTGTGCATTCTGTATGCTCAATACACTAAATGAGTCAATAGTAAATGTCACGCTGAAAAATGTCATGACAACCCACATTATTTGATAATGAAATATTCTTTTCATAATGTTATCACACGATTGGTTTATAAGGAACATCAAAAATACATTTTGTAGTACTAAATCAGCCAATAATAATTTGCAATGTTTCTATTGATGCATGCAGTAATACATGCACTGTAGTTTGATAAGTAATGCATTTTTAGTTTGAAAATGAAAATGTACAATGCATTACCACAAATTATACGCTATCTGTTGCATCTTGTTACCACTATAAACTTTTTGCCAATCTATATAGTGAAAAAAAGTCACTACAGAAGTGTTATTTTTATTTATAAGCGTGAGTTGATTTCATATTATAAACTGCATGGTTTTTACACGCAGGAGTTGCTTTCCAATTCACCATAAATTCATTATTGCATAAAAATAAAATGTGTTTCTAACCGCATTTTATTAGTTAAATATTGACCTAAAAAGCCTGTAAATTTTAAGCAAAAAAGCGAGAAATGCATACGGATGGATCTTCTGAAGGACATTTACCGGTACTGCTTAATTGTTCCAATGACCTGATGCAGGTTGTCTCGTAATAAGATGATAGTCTTCAAATCTGCTTCACTCAAAGTTAATTAAGTTGCGCGTTTATATTAGTACAGAGTGGTGGTTTTTTCTCATGTCGCCATCGTCAACTTGTTGATAATATCAAACTACTGCCCTGGGAACTATTCCCAATAATTTTTAGTGCTTGTTCTCCATTATTTTTAATTGCATCGTGGCTACGGGTTTCCTGTAGCATTTTGTCATTGTCAGCCGCGGGGTAAAGATGTGCGGAAATTGGGCGTTTGCTCAAGTAAATCCCAAAGTTAAAAAACACACAGTATTATACTGTGTTCAAAATGTTCATTTTTTATTCGTATTCAAAACTGAAATGAAAAACAGTTTTCGAGCAATGTCTACATGCCGCCCCGCTAATTAGTGACACTTGTTTGTATATCATTATCATTAAAGCATGTAGGAAGTGGAAATTGATTGATCTACTGTAATTTAAAATTGGATATTTGGTGCAGTACCACGTGCTATTAATTAAAGAAAAAAAATAGGTGTGGGGGAGAGCATTGGTCTAGATAATGACCCGATATGTTTCGTTTGTGTAATCCGTGGTTGTTCGAATTCACTGCACCCTTAAAATTATTAAAGGGGTAAGAAACTTCTTTAGATCACTCGAAAATTGATAATGGGGATAGGGGAAAAGAAGGAGGTGGGAAAGCGTTTTCATAGTAATCATTGCAAAATACCATGGTGATTATCCGAACAATTGTCATGACCCGCAATACATAAAATGGCACTTAGGACTATAATGAAATCTGATTTTATTACCATGATCTCATGTCACTCCTGAATTCAATCCGTGATTTATACTATCATGCCAATCCTTAAACATCTGATATCTGACTAATATAACCGCAAATTGGAATCATGAGTAAATGTACAGCTAAAATGAACAATATGTACTCACGCTCGTCCCACGTATTATGTAACCCACTAAAAACTAATCATATTAATCATGAAAAAAATATGTGGAAGATTTCGGGTCACGTGAATAAACGAATGTTAAAGTTCAGTGATACATACTGTACATGTGTATAGATAGCTTTCTCAAGCAGACGATGCGTGCTGGCTACGCCTACGTCAGACACGTTAGGGTACTTCATAATTTTACTGTGGCAAAAATGTAATTGCTTTCGCTATAGATAAATTGCACGTACAGGCGCATTCGTTCCATGTATCATTTTGCATTATTTCTTTATTTAATTATTTATTTAGAAATAAACGAGAAAATGTATGCAATTTTTGACTTGTAGCGGCAAAACAGCATCAAAATATTTATTTTCGGATAAAAAAATCTATTCATGGATAATTGATAATATCTAATGGGACATTTTCTTAGTTTTTAGAATGATAACAGCCACGATTCTCAGATTCATGTACCCCACAACACGCCCACAATGTAAATCGAGTCAAAATTAGTCACGCCCACGAGCTGCGTGACGTCACGTGCAAGTTATCTATTGGGATTCCTGTGTATAAGAGGGCGCTACCTCTGCGCCTTTCGCGACAGTATAAAAATAAACGCTTCGTAAAGATTCTTATTTCTGACATTCATGTGGTAAAATTTACTGAGAACTTAAAAAAAAATTTGAAAGCAATTCCAGCAATTCAGCTTTTTCTTCAGGGATGGAAATCAATTATAAGAAATGCAAACGAAAATTTTACAGTATATCCTGGTTGCGTCTCCCTTGTAGGCGTTTTCATTTGGCCGATGGGCTTCACGTTAATCTTTTTATTGGTGAATCTGTGATGATTACCGGGGTTGATAATTTTTTTTTAGCTTTTTTTTTGCAAAAAGTTGAAATCGGTAAAACCTTTTATCTTCGTATTAATTTAAACCCTTAAGTGACCTTACAATATGACGTTGTCCAGATAGGCGGCATCATATTTTTCACCTTTGAATTAGCATACATGAATACAGTAATAACAAGTGGCGTTTGTTGACCGTTGATTTATGGAACTGGCTATGATGTGAAACTTCCACAGATTGGCCTGAATTGATCGTAAATATTTTTTTGGTCCACTCTCCCATACCGCCCACATTGCATATGGGTCATTCACACACTTCCATATTTACCCCTTTTTAGCATCGGTGTTTTGATGTACTCAAAAATTTGTTTTTTCATGCTCGGAGGTATTCGTTCCTTTTTTCTTTTTTTTTTTTTTGGAAATCTTACCTTCTTGAAAGCAGACTCGCTTTGATGAGCAGTCATCCCCACAGCTCTGTCTGGTATGGATTTCTGATTGGGGTAGTGTGGTAAGGTGAGGTGAACAGATTGTGTAACACGAGATAAAATGCATTGTAAAAACCCAGTTTGCACCCCCGTAAACCATCGTTATCTCCTCTCCAAAAGGTTTTTATCGTGATTGCCTGGAAAATAGGATACATGAAGATATTTTTGGGAGAAAAAAAGGTGCTAGACGTTTAAAAAATTGCATATAAACTAAAGGATTATCGAGGCTGAAAACGCCATTTAACGATTCCATTTGATACTGGAATGGAAGTAGGTCAATGGGCAGGATAACACTCTCACCTTATGTCATTTCCGGCGACAATAGAATGACCCCTATCTGCTAATATACACTATTAGTTCAATTATTTGTTTATACAATCAAAGCGTGTTGTCTGCGGGAAAACTCGTGGTACTTTTCGTACAAAAAAAATTGCTCAGCCGGTTTTTATTCTTCAAACTTGTGATAGTATAGGACTTGATGCGAGTGTTTGTTTTTTTACCGCCAACTTTGTTCGGCCAATTAAATTACTATTTGCAAAGTTGGCATAGTTTCTTTGTCTCGTTTTAATGATTGCATGCTCAGCTCGTCTTTCGAGATGTTTGTTTTATTTTACAGTTTGTTGTTGGCGATTTTGCGCTCCAGCTCTAAAATGGGTCCTCTCTTGCCTTAATGATGTCCAAAATCTGAATTTGCTCGTTTTTGGAGCATCATTGACGAAAAACACCGGAAGCGTGGATCTTTCTGAACATCGCTCTGAACTAAATTTTGATTTAATTTTCGGATTTCTGACGTTTTCAATTCTTCGTGGAAATCAGAACTACAGTGCAATTAAGCATTGTTTTAAATTTCCTGGTAATTTGTATTTGGTATAACCAAATACAAGTTTGTTTACATCTTCCTAGTTTAAAACTTCAGTAACATTTATGTATTGGTTTTCTCACAATTTTGATATACATGTGTACAAGGCAGAGATTGACCAGGAGGTACCAGGTCAATGCATCCATGTTCAATATGTTATTTCATCTAACTCCAAACTCTGCAACTCTGAACTAAATTTTGATTTACAGTAATTTTCGAATTTCTGATGTTTTCAATTCTTCATGGAAATCAGAACTACAGTACAATTAAACATTGTTTTTACATTTCCTGGTTTATACCAAATAAACGTTTGTTTACATCTTACTAGTTTAAAACTTCAGTAACATTTACATGTATGTATTGGTTTTGTCACAATTATGATATATACAAGTTGTACAAGGCAGAGATTGACTAGGAGGACCAGGTCAATGCATCCTTGTTCAGTCTGTTATTTCATCTAACTCCATATATAGAAATGGTAATAGTCATTTCAGAGACATGTACATGTAATCATGATGATCGATTTCATGAATGTTGGTAATGCATTTTGGGTGGAACTTTACTACATGTATATGAACTGTAGCAATGTTATACCTCATCTGACTAGAAAGGACACCCGATTGATCCCGGCCGGTATACAGTATGTGTTCCTTGATCTGAATTTCGGATGGAATTGCGCGTTTTCAATAACATAACTATTACGAAGACTGATTCGTGCAGAATGTGACCCCAGTTGAATTTAGTGTCGGTCCTAACATGACCATGTTCACCGCGAACATTTTTGTTGCATGTATCCTTCGTTGTAAACAACAATTTCGTTATTTTTTGACCTGTCTGAAAAAGTCGGCGCAGTCACGACTGCATGTATTCAACTTCTCCATTTTGTATCCGTTTTGAACCTCGAGAATGCCTGTTTTTTCGTGTTGCCTTGAATTATTTAGAGGCGAGTTATGTAGTTGCGGAACCTAGCGTGCTCCGAACTAATCTCTATAACGATCGTCTTAAAAAGAAACATTTCACCAGACTCGAAACGTCGCGGTTATCCCAGAACCTTGCCAAGTGAAAATATCCGAAAAAGAAAGAAAAAAAAGCCAGCCGCAGATCGTAATTATCCATAGTTTGTTCAACAACGCCGACGCTATTCTAAGGTCAGAACCGTGTTTTTCACATTCTCATGACCTCACTTGCGCCTAAGACCTAAGTTATAAATTAAACCACCAAATGAAGCATCGGACTAATATCAAACAATATAGTGCAGTTTTCACCTATTTGTACACGCTCCACTCGAGTGAGATAAAGGTGGCCCAATTTTTTGCTCTCTAGCTTACTTAACGGTATATACACGCAGTTAAAAAAAAATTCCCGTAATTATTTTTTTAAGAATTTCTCGACGGTGGGCTTCAGGAATTCGGCTAATTCTTTTAACACCATTGTCCCATCTCAGAAGTGTGCAATTTGTATTCTTCCAAATTGGGATGATGGTGGGTATATCCTTCGTTTCTGTCCCTTCTTCCTGGTCCGCAAGAAAAGGTCAGTCCGCGGCACCACGTGGGTCCTCTTCTGCGGTGCCACATTATCCCCCATTTTTTTTTTTTTTTTTCGTGGATAGCCTGGATAGTATGAGAAACTGACCCTTTCACGTTTCCACCCACGGCGCGAAATCGCTTTCGTCGCCTTTTTAATTCACTGAAATACCCGCGGCCCGATTGGTGAGCCGCTTTTTTGGCGCTCGCCTTCCGATTACCTGAGCCGCTGTCACGTGGTCTCGTGGCACCTGAACGAACAACGTGCAAAGCCCCCTCGCCTGCCATTTCCATAGTGGAAATGCTGCTGCGCGCCGGCTATCTGGTGTTCTTGGCCAGCTTCCATACCTTTTTACATGCGTTCTTACCGGGGGTGAACGTTGCACCTATGTGACTATTTCGGATAACTCCTGCCTTTCGGGACTATGCCTGCCATGAAAAATCCTTCCGTGATCTTGGACATAGCCGCTGACCTGGCGGAGTTTTTTGGTGAGTTTATATATTAATGCACCCCGAAATCGAGGAATGGGCAGGGCTGGGGACTTTCTTAGCATCTTTATGGACAAAATGGGAAAAAAAACTGGACAAAACCATAAAAATGATGATGGTTGAAGTAAACGGTGTTTTGATTCATCACGTGTGAATCTTCGACTTTCTGCTCTCAAACATGTTGAGGTTCTACCAAGTGCCATTGTACATCATGATCCATAATCAAGGGTTCATTCATGACCAAATAATTAATTAACTAAAATGCTACAAGAGTAAGTGTTAAGAAACTTATAACGCTGTGATAAGTGCTCATATTTTAAATACATGCAGAACATGTTTGCATAACGGGAAAATAGAGCTATTAGACAGATTTGGCAATCACGAAATCACTCGTTCAAAATCAAGAAACTAATTGGTTTATAAAAATCTACCATGGTTTCACTGTTTTTAAGCCATACATGTATGCATGCATTGTACACGTGACTTGACGAATGGCAAAGTATAATTCGTAAAGTCTTGAGTACCCCAGATGAAACCACTTTGTGTATGTACTGTTTACAAATGCATTTTGGTTGTGCTTGTTTCATACATTGTTCTTGTCCAAAAATTGGCAACTCTCTTGGAAAAATTGCCTATGAAAGCAACTCGGTAAAAACAGGGCCAAACCGGGTAGATTTCCATATACGAGGGTGTATAATTTTTAATTATTTCGTTTTGCACTGTTATTTTGGCAATCTCAGTAAATATGTACATGTATTGTCATCAATATATTCACGTAGTAGGCTATATTTCTTCAACTAAAAGAACTTGTTTAAATATAGATGTTTCCATCTTCAGCTGTCAGATGTGTCCCTAAGAAATAAGACCAGCTTTGAGCGTTCTCATATGAGGCTGAAAGCTTATGCTCAGTTTTGTTGCTCACCTTCGACCCTGGCAGTTTTGTCTATTTGTTACTGCGGTGTCCTATTTATTCTTTTCTCGCTTAAAACGCCGGTATATGTAATCGATGACTACATCTGTTTTTCAATCACCTGCATAATTTTATATTTTCCAAACGAAGTCTGTTGCTGTACGTGTTGTTGACAAGAATGGATGATGGTTTCCTATGACCATAATTGAATAATGTTGCGTATATAAGATTGCAGTAATTGCCAGTTGTGGTTTCTTGCTCTCTTTGCGTGCCTGCAGTTAGTTGATTTCCGACTGCTGGTATAGGTAAATTTGCTATCCATTTAGTGGTCAACCTACGATTCCTGGTTTTTTTCCCCTTTATACCCTTAGTCTTTCTCGTGAGATGAAATTGCTCATTTTTTTCCTATAATTATGTTCAAATTTGATATCGATATGCTGCATATTATTGATATGTTGTAGCAATTTATTTACCCATTTGCTACAGTGTTTCTTAAGTTCTTAATTGCAACCGGCTTGGCCCTTGTGGGAACACTGACCACAGAGGAGGTCATCTCTCCCGTCTAGAGCTAAGGAATTTTGGTTGGAGGATGTGTTTAACGCAGAACCTAGTTTGTTTAATTAACCCCAGTAAGGTGATTCATATACAGGGCCTTAAAATAAGCACAAATTGCAGTTATTTTAATTAGCGAGGCAATTAGGAGTACAATCGAGAAACTAAATATAATTGGTCTTTTCGTACTCAAAAGTGTTACGCAAGAAAGGGTTATGAAATCAGGTCCTGGACCAGGATTTGATTTAACCAAAACAAGATGTCGTAAATGTGGGGGCAGTAAATGCATGCCCTGAGGTTAGATTCTCGAAAAAGTAGCATGCACATTTTTATGTAAGCGGAAAATTACATATAGTCCTGAAGTAGAAATGCGAGCGAAACTTGATGTTTTTCGACTATAGAACAAGTCGCACCCGCTGCTGCCTGTAGATGGCGCTGCTAGCAATTTTAAAATAGTGGGTGCAGTAGTTTTTCGAGTTTCAAAACAGAAATTCCACGATGAAATGCACTTCATGTGACACACTGTCGCTCGTGGAATAGGACGAATTAAGCCGCTAGGTGGAGACTCATATCTGTCGCTGATGGGCAAATTCAGCAAACGCTACTCAATTGTGACAGAGCAGGGTACCCCCAGACCTGGAAGACCTGGACAAGTCAGGGAACTTGAAAATGTCTGGAAAAGTCAGGGAGATGTCAGGGAAGAATGACTTATTTTGAAAAATTCAGGGAAATTCAACGTAGTCATGTTGTCGCGATCCAAAATTAATGCTTCTACATGGTTAGCTCAGGGTCCATTTGCATACTTTATTAAATTTTCCCAGTACAAATTTGTAAAATTTGCAGCAGTTTCTGGGGACAAATTTGCAAAATTCTCCACGTTTTCAGAGTACAAATTTGCCACGTTTTCCGAGAACAAAATTGCAAAATTTTCGACGTTTTCGGAGTACGAATTTTCAAAATTTGCCACGTTTTCCACCGACAAATTTGCAACATTATCCACGTTTTCCGAGTACAAATTTGCAAAAAATTCCACGTTTTCCGTGGAAAAAATTCCGAATTTCCCACGCTTTCCAAGGACAAAATTGCAAAATTTTCAAACTCTTGTAATGCAAATTTGCAAGATTTCCAACTTATCCGAGCAAAAATTTTTAACTTTTTCCGAGTACAAATTTTCAAAACTTTCTACATTTTGCGAATATAAAAATTGTCAAATTTTAATTTTTAATTTTTCTTTGTTACTTTTCAAAATTGTCATTGGTCAGGGAATTTTTTTTAAACCTGGGAAAGTCAGGGAAGTTGAAAATGAAATTTCTGGGGGAACCCTGCAGAGTAATTTAATACAAGTTGTAGTTACGAATTTTGTGGTATCAAGAGTTCATTTTACGGGTGACAATTAAATTCAAAATTGAGGAAATGAGAGTTGTCAACCTTTCAATAATGACGCTGCGTTAGCGTTTTTTAATGCGTTGTAACGACGTTTCAAAAATTTATTGCTCATTGTTTGTTTCAATTTCTTTTGGTGTTGAAATTAGGACGTCCATGTAAATGATTAGCGGTGCACTACTTTAGCGTCACCCTGTACCCATGCTTTTTAAGTTTTTCAAGAACTCTGATATTCATGCACATAATCATGGCGCAGACTCCTTTATGCGGCCATATACCCCATATTTTCAACGATTGGGATCTAACTACGTACCTTTTTTTAAAAAAAATGATTTAACATGCTGTTAATTTTAGTTATTCCTGCTCCAGGGTTTGATCTGGTCAATGTTAATAACTAGGTGTTAAGGAAAACATTGTATATAATGGTGTGATAATTTAGTGCCGAACGAAATAAACTGTTGGCGTTGCCATTGTTGACCAGTTCATCGAAAATGTATTGCTGATTACTCCAATTGGGGGCTCATACGTATGTTAAGAAAATCAAGGAACATTGAAGGCACACATTCATGTACATGCACATGACCTCAGTACTCCCTCGAAACTTTCAAGGTTTACATCAACACTGATAATTTCTAAATGCTGTTCCGCTTTCGTAATTATACAGGTATATACCTCGTATTATTGCGCTTATTATTATTATTGCTGTTTTAACAAATTTAAACTTGCAGCGACCCTGTGTCGGGCAAGTATGGCAACAAATTACTGTACGAGATGTTTTATTCCAGTCACAACCAATATTTTGAGGGAAAAATTGAAAATATTGGTTGTGACTCTAAAATCATTGGTCAGACATTGCACGTACGTCTTCCAAGGAACTGTGGATGAAACTTAAGAACACTTATGCCCCCATAACCATGGCTCGGAAGAGTCAACTTCGGAGAAAGTTTCTGGCTCTGGCCATGAGTGTAGTATTCTTTAGACTGATTAGTTTACATTTGCATAATATCTTTAACATGTAATACTTTAATTGTAATTTCCAAAATTAAAATGACTACAAATTTCGTGTGACTAGTTGTGTGACAACGGGATGTCTGCCTCTCACTAGTTAAAACCGAACAAGCAATATATCCATTAAGAATGCTTAATGACGGCAATAAATGCAAATTTATCAATGTCAATTTTTAATTTGTCAGGTATCAATTTTTGTCGAGCAAAAAACGTGCTCACCTCGCAAACTTGGCATAGGATGAGGATAATAACACGAAGTCTTAAATAACTAAAACATGACGACGGATTGTAAATTTACAATGCATGCTATACGACTGTATGCGGTTCTATTTTTTTGCAAGCATATACTGTTTATTTGTGATTTACTTTTGTATTGTAATGCATTGGCCATTGTCTGTCAACATATATTTAAAAAAACTCATTCTTGACTTTACTGAAGCATCGATGATACTTAAACTTGTTATAAAATTGCCTTTCGATGGTAGCATCAGGCAATATGGCGAGGCAAGAGCCAAGCATTCCGGAAGTGACATCATGCAAAATGCAGTTGGTCTAGTGCCATTAGCAATATGCCATTGTACTGCCAATTGGCAAATATGGATTGCAGCGAAGGACATGTGTTCTACCGTTTCGCAGTCTGGCGTCCTGTGGCGTGGCTTGGCTGGAGTTATGGCACGTTCAGTACGACGCTCCTATTTTAAGACTCCACGCAGCCTAGCCTTAATTCTCTAGGTAATTATGCCATCGCGCACGGAAGACATCGTTTCGGAGCGAATTTATTGAATGTTGCGATAAACTAATTGTATTCGCTGCAACGCGCACACCCAACCTGCATTATTGATGGACTAATTGTCGCGCAGGAAGTCCTTGCTCTAACCCAGGATCCGATTGCGGTCAGTGTTAGCAACCGTCATGTTGCTGAAATGCGACACAGGAAGTGCCATCGTGAGAGCTGTAAACGTGAAATGTTGCCATCAGAACAGTGCCACCTTTGGTGTAAATAACCTCCACGCTGGAATTATTGCGAAGACACGTGCCTAGGGTCCTGGGAGGAATTCCAGCTTAATTCAGTTGTGGCCTGCATCCTCGAGTTCAACGTGCGACATGCGTCATGAAGATTGTTGGTTAAGTACCATGCTTTACTAGGTGACGTTGCCACAAACTGCACTAGTTCAATAGAAGAGCCTCCTATGCTGTGATACAAGGTTCTTTCCCGTTATCCAAAGCACAATCCCAATCCAACGTCACGTGAGCGTACGTCTGCTTCAAATATGTCTTCTGCAGCGGCGAAAGCTAGTGAGATTATCAACGTATCTTGTGGTCTTATCTTTGAAACCAATGTTATGTTAAGATAAGCTCAGAATAGAATTATTTGCAACAACATCTATTGAATTTAAATTTGATCAAGACATTGTCGGAATCAGATGCGATATTCATGAAGTTCATGATGGATTAATGTGAAAATTCATTGAAAAACAACACATCCATAGTTGCTGCTCTTGCAGATGTTTTCTGATGTTCGTTGCCAGTGTTTATTGCACAACTCTTTGACCCTGTTTTGAGCAGTGCTGCAGATCCAGATAATTTCTGAAACATTGAATATATAGCTAGGCAAAGGACTTCACGAATTATTGATTCAAGAAGCCCAAATACAGCATGTATACGGTCAGAAAGAATATGCAGTATTTGGAAATTTCTTTTGTTGAATTCACGTGTTTTGACGATGCACACACACAGATTCGTCCATTTTTGGTATTGAGCAGTCACCAATCACATGATAGGCAATGTCATTTGGCATCACTAGCTTGATTTGACACGGGGGTGGAAATAGAAAGACTACTTGTCGCTAAGTAGACAAAAATACCGGATTGACTAGCTCATTAACTTCGCACTCTACAATTAATTGCTGTTTTAAGCAAACACAAATCCCAACTCTACTGGTGCTTTTGTGCTATCTCGTGGACATTGTTGATCGGGACTGGCTATAAAATGCGCCTCCATCGGCGAACGGGGCTCATTTTGATCTTGCATAACGATTTGGAAGGATCCCGGATTTAAAGACCAAAATATTGACGGGAATTTGCGGTGTATGCCTCGGCGATAAGATAGGGATGTTATCGCACCGAGCGATAAGGCACATCGGCAATACCATGTACATGTAGTCCATTGAGTCACCTTCACACGGCACACAGTGATCGAAAACTTATAGTGAAACGATGATACCGCACAGCTCTTCCATCGACTCCAGTTACGGGTCCCAGCGTGATTCGCCATAAAACTGGGCAGGGTTTTGCGGACTGGTCCATCTTGTGGCCGAAATGTGAAAGGGCCACCGAAAATGGCCGAAGTGGAATATAACTATGTGGTGTTGCAGGGCACCACGCAAACGCAGTACTCTGCGGAGTGGGAGGAAGCCACCTTTTACACCGCCAGTCTGGAGTCGCTGACAGGCAAGTTGATTGGTGCAGGTCACTAGAAAACCAAGTGCCGATTTGCTTAATTAGTAAAAGTCCCACGCAACACTTCCCGTGAAGCTGATCAAATCGATGGTTTCTTTTGGTATTGAACAATCTGATCTAGATGTATCTATCAAGATTAATTAATTTTGAGTACACAATAGTCTCCATTTGTCCTTTCTGTGATTGTTGCGAGTATGGCATAAATCCCTTCTGGTATAGTGGTTTTGGTAAATTAGTTTTTCCCGTAACAATTTTTGGCTGACAATAACTTTTAGTCCATTTATTATCTGCCACGCATCCACCACCCGTTCCCACACCTGGAAACCTGTGATAGAAAGTACACCTGAGCATTGAAAGAGAGGACCTTTGTGGTACATCTCTTTTGAGGAATTTGTCATGCTGGACAATAAGAACCAAAAAAAATTTAAGCTGATTTTTATGTTGAGGGCAAGGATAAAGTTGAATATGCAAATGCAGGACAAGTTCACGGATAATTGTGTTTTTTATGAATTCAAGGAAAGGTTTAATACTTCCTCGTGTTAACTGATATACAGTATTAATTTACTGTAGTTTCCCCAAAAAAGAATAAGTGCGTTATAAAATTTAATTAGTGTGAGTGCTCTAAAACTTTAGTAGTTTATAAATAAAGAATCCTTGCTTTAATTATCACGCATGAACCAGGAGATGAGGTTTTTTTGTAATAAATAATAACTTGTTACATTAGGGGTAATCAGATAGAAGTTTTATGAATCGTACTTTGGCAGTCGTAAAATCACGCTTGCGAATCAACACTCCAATTAATGTAATAAATTCGCTTAATGTTATCGCTGTGTTCCAACGAATTAAAGCATGCCTTTTGCACAAGTTACTTCACGACTGCCAAAGTGCGAATCGTGAAACTTCTGCCTGAGCACCCTTAGAAAAAAGAAAATGGCCTTCTTTAGTTAGAATGCGTACTGTTTTTTGGTTGCGTCTTTGTAGCGGACAAGTTAAACTCGTATTAAATTATACATAGTTTGCAAGTTGCATTACCTAATTTTCAGTGATTAATAATTGGCCGGATTTTCCATTAGCAGGCTTCTGGTAACGTTGGCACATCAAGTTTGAAAATAATGCTAATTATTCATTTGCAATATCAATCAAAGCTTAATATCGGTCAGTTTATTGTTATTAATTTTAGAGCCCTGTTTTTGTGGTTATAAATTCATCCGACTTGAAGTTGTTAAATGTTCAGATAAACATGTTTTTTTATTACTTCTACAAAATATACATTGACAAAACTGCTTTGCTCAAGATATGTTTATTATTGGTGTTTACGAAAATGCGTATAGTTACATTATTGCTCACGTACTGTACATGTATGCACTGTACTAGTGACTACAGTGGCATGCATGCAGATCGTTGCCATGGAATTGAGCAACATGATAAATATTTTTTACGAAGAAAGTTATACACATTATTGTAAATCACTGGCATTAGTCAACCTTGTCATATACAGTGTATGTGAAATTTATAATGTAGCCTACATGCACTCTTGAGTTGCGCAATTTCGACAATGTCAAGGTAATTTAGCGGCAAATGAAAGTCAATGGAAAGCTCAAAAATCCCCAATAATAATTAAGATTACGACATTATCAGATTAATTATACTGTAATTGGGGGGTTTTGGAGCTTCTTCCAATCGATGTTTTTACAGTATATTAACGAAATAAGTTTAGATATTCTTAAACAGTATTGCATGTTTGTACAATGTACTGTATACTGTATGTACAAGTAATTTCTACTTATGAAAGCATGTTTATCCTTCCTAATGATAGACGCATTTTCTTGCCTGTATTGGAAGGTTTTCTCTCCATCTTCAAATGTTGCCATCACAAGTTGTACATATGTATGAAAATTGTAGCGAGATTGGGATTTTTTAAAAGCCATATTATTTTTAATTACATTGTTAATTACATGTAATTAAAAATGTGCTGGAAAGTGATTATACTGTAATTCGTTTATGCAAGCCACAGATTTAGGTATATTCCTTTTTTTAATGACTTAATTGCAAGCTCATATCTTAGGCACATGCAGTATGTGCATGTCAATCACAGAACTGGTTTAGAACGAAATTGTTTTCAAATGTCTCAATATTAAAGATATGTTAAAATGAAATGTATTTAGCTAAGTGTCGGACGGAACGAAAGTAAATGGTACTATTTTGATAAATGTACAGTAGTGTATGACGCAAACGTACTACATACAGGCCGAATCTTCGGATTAATTTAATTAGCATCACGAAGTTGCTATCACAAGTGTTTATGAAATTACATTTTACCATACATATTACCAAATTCAGATGGGATCGAATTTCCGTTCCCTTGGCATTCTCATATCTGGTTTTGACTGTACCAGGTTGGGTTTTCTGACGCACATATGGGATTTATAAATAGAAAACAATGCAAATAGGCCTTGCTCTATATGCAGATTTGTTATCATTAAGTAATATCAGCAGTCGAGTGTCGTTCTTGAAGCTGTTTAGGTATAACCTGAATCCGAAATAGTAGAATGGCAAAAAAATTCTCAGCGAAATGACATGATTTTGATGATATCGTGTTTTTCCTAGAAACGTGGAAGGCGTTATGGAAACAAAAACTCCAGCTGCATTCGTGCTTTATGCAGTGCTTAACGAGAAATTTTTATTGGCACTAATGTCGTTAAACATTGCTGAAAAACTCCGCCTATAGTGAATCCCATGGGGGCAGTTTTTTCAGGAAACGCGCATTGATTTTTTAGAAACGAGATCTAAAAGGGACAACTTGTTACCATTTCGCGCAATGACATATTCAGTGCATCTAGAGTTGGCACACAGAAGCTTCAGTGGCTCTGTCGATCACCAAATTTGTAGTTAACCATTACAGAAAAACAATACTGATTGATCTGAACAACTCATGCAGCTTTGGTCGTTGTGATATTGCTGAGACACATCAGGGCGTTTCCTCAAACACTTTCCTATATAAACATTCAGCCCTTATACAATTAAAGCCGCCTCTCTTGAACAATTTCACGTGTTATTGTTGTTGGCTTCTGTATTTTCCTAATATTGTAAAAGTTATATTGGGAAGCTATTAACGCATATGTAATACCGACATTATCGTACTTGTTGCAAAAGTTTACAAAACAAGACATTTCAAGTACGCGCAGAGCTAGTGTTCTGGCGTTTTGATGTATTTTAAGGGTTCCTTTCGACATTTTGTCATTTTGGTTAACAACTATGGCGGTTACGTAAATCAAAGATTATTTCGACACTTGATTGTTAGTCTTAATATTAGCCTATAATGTATGTATAGACAAATGGCGATGGCGCAGGATTGCTATTTCGGTGTGTGCATAAATGCGATGACGAACGTGTTTTTCAGTTTCTGCGGTTGTTGACACAGCTTTTAATGCATTATTTAGTGTCCTCCAGTGAAAGTCAAGCATTTTGATCGAATATTGTTTTCCTGGTAAGATTGAACGCTTTGATTTGCTGATGTTTTTAGTCACGTAGGTCTCCTTGGTATAGCCCACGTGCCATAAAAATCTTAAAAGCGGAGAAGGTCATGGAATTTGGCATAACTTTTCCTGCTACAGGTTAACTACTCCCCCCCCCCTAAAAAGCTTTGAGAGGCGTCTTGGATCATCCTGTTAACATATTTAAGTCGCAGTAAACTGCTACTTACCCTTTCTCTAGGGTAGTGTTTTGCCATCAACCTGGGCTAAGAGCAATTTTTTTATTGTAGGTTTATTCGATTCATTCCATTGTCACTTATCTGCTAATCAAAGTATTGAAAGGAGAGTGACAGTTGCCGTGGACCTACCTCAATCAGGCCCCAACTAACTAGCCTGCATATGGCATTTCATAAACCATAAATTTTCAATTAATGTAGTGTTAATAACTATGCGTTATGAGCACACGTAGCCACCTCATACTGTACCATGGACAGATTACTTTGTACAGTAGTTATGATTGTTTTTCTGGAGTTCGATAAGTGGCTTTGGTTACTTGTCATGGCTTGCAACTGGCACAAGCCCAATATACGAGCTAATACCAAACGTTGAAAGCCGTTCTTCTGAAAGGATGTAGTAATATTTTTCTTTTTTTTTGATCATTGGAGTGAAATGCAATATCTTGCACGTACATGTAAACAGTATAATATCGAAGCATTTTTTTGGAACTGAAAATGTCACATTTTAAGAACCAGCCAAGGTCGTGCCATTGTAGTCATGGAATATTAAACTACATGTATATTTAACTCGGCAATGAAACAAAACAAGGCGATAACAGCGATCAGTTATCACTTGTGTTAGTTGGCAACACGGAAAACTAATGTGATTGTATTTGCACGTGTTTTCCAGGTGAGAATGACATAATCTATATTGGGATTTTTGTTTTTAAATTTGTTTTTGACATTTATTACATGTTTATCTAAACTTATCGGGTTTATTTCGCTAAGTTAATGGCACCTGGATCTAGTATTCGCATTGACTTTGGTGTCAACAAATGAAACAATGACTGACATGTCATTGTTGTAGCAATCGCAATGTTTTTTTTTAAAAAAAAATCCTTTTTTATCAAATTGTATACTAGAGGAGTCGTTCGGGGTTGCCTGGCTGTCTCAATGCAGATTTAGTTTGTCAAGGTACTTGGCAAGATAACCTCAAATGAATTGCTATTATCATACAAGAGTATTCTGGTATTTACGTAGTGCAATTTTCAGGGTTGACAATTAGCACAGACTGAAACATCGCGTGTAGCTAATAATTATAAAGTGTTGAATAGTTGAATAAAGGGTTGTAAATCAGATTCGAAAATGTATACGAGCGCTTATATATTCATGGCCGATGTTTTGTAGAGATGTTCTAATAGCTTGCTAAGTTTGAGGTCTTTTTCGTGGTGTTGGAAGTGGTATTTCGGAGTTAACTTAGCCTTGGCAGGTGCCTCTAATCCGATGACCCTTAAATCCGGCACCGAATCCTCACCGAAATGCTAAAAAAAATGAGCATGATGTTGCAATTTCTTTTTCAATTTTATATCAGTTTGGTGTTTAAATGGAACTTGAGTGGCAGATCCGTGGTTGAGATGAGATGCTGAGTACCAGCGCAAATTGAGAATTTTACATCATCGAACACGTAGTTCTGTATATTTGAATTAATTTAAATGTGGCGTGTTTTTTTTCCGTGTGGGAGGTGCCACTTTTGAAATCACAAAATTATCCTTAAATTGCTACCAACATTTCCATGCGATGTTAAATACCTGGAGAATCCCTTCTCCATGTAGGAGAAGGGATCTAAATTCGGACGCAAAATATATTACAGATTTTTTTTTTAATTTATTTCAAATTAAAGATAATTTTATCCTAGGACAGAAAAAATCACTGCTACTATACAGTAAATATGTTAATTTTCATACAGCGACAAGATGTTTTTGTTTAACAACCTCATGCTTGTGTAAAATATTCTATTTACCTTTCCTATACAAAAGATATTTTCAGTGTACGCCGATGTTTATCATCATATTTCGTAATTTGTCAATAACTTTAGCATCCTCTGATAACTTTATAGTGTAATTCATGTCCTTGTGCCATTTTATTTAGTTTGATTGCAAGCTTATTATATTAGCTTAATTGCTGTAATCTTCGCATCCATTATCATTTTCTAAGAAAGTCATATTGCCGGATTGGTTTGTACTTGTTCTTCTGCTTATTCAACACTTGGTTTTAAATTTGAACTGTCCTGTTTCAACAAAAGTTCTTATGCATTTTTCATGAATAATATGGGAAAACTATCCGGCGTCTACCCCTGATATTACAAACAAAAACTTGTGAAGTTTTAAAATACATGTTCTGCGAGGAAGCATTACAATTTCAAATGTTATTCTTGTTTTATTCAAATTGAGTTCGTTCTGAAACTATTCCCGCCCATTCTAGTCCGCTCATGCGAACTGCTCCTGGCGTGTTTTGCTTTGCAAATTCATATGCTCTAATAAATTGGCATGCCATATCTCTGATAAGGCAATAAAATCAGTTTAATTCGGGTTAATATTATGGAAATCTATCGGCTAGGCTGATTGCCAAGCTCTACCAAGCAGGCCTGGTTAATTCCTCCTTATTATTATTTAAGTACGGTACATAATGTGTACCAAACTTTGCTAATTACTGGTCGAGTCAGCACGTTTCCTGAGTGCGGAGGAAAACTGCTGTTTGAGATGAGGAGTACTGATTACTGAATTTTTCTGTTCAACTAAGGCCATTGGGAGGGAAATTTCATGGCAGGTTCAACGCGTAGCTCTCAATTTTAATTCAATGATGGACGATTGACGTCACTGCATCCTCATCTAAAGCCTGGTGCACTATATGCCAGAACTCATTGTGGTGGAGCGGATGATATGCAGTACGTTTAAAGTCGTGATTTAATGCCATATAACGCGTGGATTTTCATACAGCTAATTTTTGGTATGGCCCAGATTTCCGAATTCATAGCACGTAAAACCCACCTATGACCACTGATGGTTAAGGTCGTCTGATGAGAGTTAAGGAGGTGTGGAATGTGAAAGGTTAGGTGAGTGTCAAGAATGAAGCTGGAACAGGAAGCGTGAAACTTGTGCCGTGTTATCTGGGTTATAGTTTATCCGGAATTAACTGTTGTAACGTGTTGCACTTTCTCAAAAAAAAAAGTTTTGGAGTTTAAGGTTACCATGCCCGTGAACAGGTATGCCGCAGTTGCCCCATATGCAATTCATCATACCTGGGAATGCGATGCGGAAGAACGTTTCTTCGGAATCTTCCGTGATTTACACTTTTTGAAAAATGCAAACATTTGTGTTGTGAGAATTCAAAAGTTGCAGATGATGGAAAATCTTAACCTGCCTCCAAAATGCAGTTTGCACCCCGTGCATATGTGTGTTGTCATCAAGCAATCGATCAACACATTTGAAAGCACATCAATCTCTGTTCAATGTGGTGACTTTGGTAGCGAGTGTAATATCGCGTGATTGCATTTACCAGCATTTACCATCTTATAAGTAATTTCCAACTTAAACAGAAAGTTATCTATTTTGTTGTATCACTGGCGACGCCACTGTGCATTTTAGTCGGCCATTACAACATTACACAGTAGTGGTATAGTTTGATGTTTTTAGCATCATTATTAAACACTGTATCAATTTATTGATTAGAATTAGGATTGACAAAATAATTTATTTGCCAACCCTTTTAAAAGACATACACCGATTATTTCTTGAAATCCCCATTGTTCATTAGATTTGTTGGGTTTTAACGCTGATAATGTCAAATCTATAAAAGCTGTTTTGTTAAAGGGTGAGGCTATACTTATCTCTAGTTCTAAAAGGATTGACGCACAGTTTGATAAAGGTGGGATTACCACTCGGTTACAGCATTATTGATTCACCACCATAATATACTGTTTGTGATTTTTCTATCAATATTATCTGCGCGTTGGCTACTTGGATTAGAACTTCAGTGCATGTATTAAGTCGTAGAAAATGTATTCAGCAAGAAATGGTTGAATGCTTACTACAGTTATTCTTTAGCATTAAGTCTTCTAGTTAATTTCCAGGTTATCCATTAAAAAATTTCTAAATAGACCAACTGTCAAATCTGCAAAACCTTTATTGATTCGCAGTCAAATTAAACTTTGATTAATCCGACCACTTTATATTATAATTCCATTAATTTAATATACATGCTCACTCCTTGGTAGAATATTTTGCATAAAGGTTCGTATTGTGGAAGAAAATATGAAGTATACTTTAACTTTGTATAGTAATTTGGAAATTTCGCTACTTTCTACGTTACATTCAAAGTTTATTTTCGTCTGTATATTGAATGAACTTGCCGCTCATGACCAGCTCAATCGAGATATTCCCTTTCTTAACGAAATGTGCTTGGTTGGTTCGTTATGAAATAACTCTGGCTAACCTCCAATTTTTTCCTCCACTAGTGTATGCTGCGATTCATAATTTTCTTGTATTATTGTCCGAACGAACGTCGGGGACAAATAGTTTGTGTCATTTTTTATACGCATTGCCCCCATCGAGGGCACTGCCCATGACTAAGAAAATCCCATTTCCGACTGAGCAAGTTTGCAGCATTTTTTGTTGTCCACTGATAGCCACTTATCAATATTAAGTGGTTAATCTTGAATGCAAAAGTAATCTGTCTTATCTACGATTTTGATGCATTAATAATATGCAAAGGTGAAAATTGTGAAGGTATATTTTAATGGTGTTTGCATTGCAGCTTGCACTTGTTTTTTTGGCTCCAGAATACAAATGCTTACTACAGGGTCCATAACCTAATTACATGTACGGGTACATCTAGTAGTCAGTGTTTTTGGCCTTGCTGACACTCAGCTAAACCCACTAGAATAGATTATCTTTCGTTACTCTCCTTTTACTTTTTCATAGTTGTTTTTTTACTGAAAAAGCTGTATGTTTACAATGGGGGCATCGCTAACGTAAACCCTCTAATCGTAGCCCGCCATTCAACTACGTCAATTGTGTTCTTTCCCCTGCAACTTATTTCTTTAGAAATCATTGGATGGTAATGTTTGAATTTATTTTGCTGAATTGCTCAGTATGTCATTAAGTGAACGTCCTTGGTGCCTCCTACTCCTCGCTATATTCTCATCAAAGTGTAGAGGCCCACCTTTTCTTGGAAAAAGGATTTGTGTAAGATTTTCTTAATTGCATTTTGATTGGTACAGTATGTTACTAAGCCGGGATTTACCCTATGTAAGTAATATGTACAAAATGCTTGCATACTAATTCTCGCTGTTTCTCCTTTATTTACCTCTAGTCCAAAGTGGAAGTCGTGTGAGCCAAATGACTAAGACCTACAATGACATTGATGCAGTGACAAGGCTCCTCGAAGAGGTGAGCAACATTGATGTCAAGAAGCTAGTGTTTCATTTACCGCCGTGCATTAAACCTTTATTTGCCGTAAACAAATTGTCGACTGATATTGTAATGAATTTCACTTTGACTGTACGGTGCGAAGACCCCAATTTTAATTTCGTTTTCTAAATTCGAGTGTTTTGGTCGTTTTAACTCTATTGGCACTTTTACTTTTATCGAGAAGTTTGGCATATAAATTCAATTTACTTCGCACAATCCCAATTAGACTTTCTGCATTTCTTTCAGAGATACAACCCAAGATCATTGCAATTTTGTAGTTTAGTTCTCTATGATAATGACTCTAATTAGCTATGACTAAATCTTTGGTGAAAATTTTTTCTAGTAATGTTTCATAATTTGTTCTGATTGCCAATTAATCGTGGTTTCTTTCTTCCCATACTTGATGTGCTGTTCAATAAATTATTGGTGACGAAATTGGCTGAATTTGACTATTGTGCGACATTGTGTGATATATTTTTAACTCACTTTCAATTGTATCCCTGTTTGATGCACAGAAAGAAAAGGACTTAGAACTAGCGGCACGTATCGGCCAAAAACTACTCCAAAAAAATCAAGCTATCGAACAACGAAACTACGTGCTTGAAGACGAAGTGACAGTTTCCCGAGATCAGGTAAGATCAAAACTGCCATGTTTAATTGCGAATGAAAGAATTTTAATAATGAAGGTCCATTAATCAAAACGTATATATTTGTATGATTAGATTACACAATTGCGATATGATTTGCATCAGAAAACTGAGTTACTCCACATCTACCAAAACCATGATAATGAAGGCTCAGAATCTGATTCCACCGAGCGAACGTTGTACGTTGTTTTCTTCTTTATTATTATAGTAAAATTGTTTTGAAAAAAAAGTATTTAGAATCTTGATACAACATCATTTAAACTTTGTGAATGATATGGAGTTCTACCAATTATTTCATTTTTAATATGCTATTGTCTGTTTTATAAATATTGGCATTCCATGTCTATTTTAGGGATTTTCTTCAGGGGCAAATTCGCCTCTTAAAGGATGAAAATTGTTCTTTGGTTCAAAGAGTAAGTGTAGAGCTGTAGATTTATTGTTGGCCGGGCTATATTTTGTCAAGGTACAAAGTTTGCTAATCTAAAACTTATTTTCAGGCACAGCAGATCAGCTTGGAAACAGATAACCTAGAAGATAAAGAATCGCAACTCATCAATGAGTTCACTCATCAAACTAGTAAGTTGTCATGTTAATTTATTAAATTTAAATGTTTTCCTGATATCATTACATTTTGAAATGCCCCCTTTTGTTATTTACAATTTTTGCTTCAACTTATTAGACAATAAGGGTATTAGCAAATTATTAGACATTGCTTTTAGAAATAATTCCTGTTTGTTTTAATTTATAGGTGAGCTCTCGTTAGAGAACGTACGTTTGTCTGACGAGCTGTCGACAAAAATTGATGAATGCAATAAACAGCAAGAAGATATTACCTACTTGCTAGCCCAGGTAGCAGATTTGCAGTCTAAATATAAGCAGGTAATGCAATAAATCTTATAAGCATTTCCTTTTCTACTATGAACATGTAAGCGGGACATTTCTCTTAACTTCTTCTAGTGCAAAGTTGAAAATGAAGAGCTGTACAACCATCTACAAGCTGCAAAGGAGTGCCAGAATGACCTTACCACTGAGGTTGGCTGAAAACTATATTTATGTATAACTTTATATTTATAATGCAAAAAGCCCTTTCCTGTCCATGATGTTATTTAGTTCATGTTATAATCAGAATAATTTATCTTTAAGTGGTAATTGTGCAATTTTTTGAGAGGTATTATTTAGGAAATTAAAATATGATTCCTCCAGAATTTTTCACTGTTTAGAAGTTTCCATAAACTTATTTGATACTGACAGTGTTGAACCAAGGTTTATTTTATCCATAATGCAAAGTTGCATTTCTGCAATTTGGACAGAAAAATATTTTCATGTTTTATGAACCCACTTCTTACAATTTGTTGATACTTATGAATTACAAACAATCTGGGTGACATCTTTGTTTCCTATTTTTTAGCTGGCTGACTTCAAAGTTAGGTATGATGAGGTCCTCGAACTACTTCATGAAGCTCAAGAGCAAATCCGTAATAGCCGTAAGAAGGCATTTCCAAGCATCAGTCGAATGGGGATGTATTCATCTTATGTCAATCCAGATTCTTTGGCCTCTGAACTGGAGAGTACTTTTAGCAATGATTCAGGAAGTTTCAATCCCAATACAAGGCAGTAAGTTGTTTTGGTTTATTTAATATTACTATAAAGTCTTGCAGGTGTAGCACAAGTAGCAAAATTAATTAACATTTTGTGATAGATCCCATGTAAAGATTTGCTCTTGCTTACATTGCAGGCTGCACAATTTAAAGGTGTTTGAAACTGTGCGGTATGCTAAGCAACATAATGCCAATTCCTTGCAAACGAACAATCCTTCTCAACTGCCTCACCTCTATGGCGCTCCTGCAGTCCATTCTTCAGCATATGCCACAGGTTCCATATGTTCGGTACCACAGCTGGCTTCAGCTCAGCATACGTCACCCTTCCATGCTCGAATTACTTCCACTCCACATAGTGCAGGCTTTCGGCCATATCTCAACAGTGCTGACAGAGCAGGCGCTTCAGATTCCGAAGGCTCAGTCTGTGCCGAAGGAAGCGAGGATAGTAACTACTCGTACGTACCTTTCATTCAATATACTGGAATATTGCACAACATTTAGAGGCCTATTTTGTAACTTCTGTGCAACTTTGAACAGTTAACCCTACTTGTTATTTTTTTAAAGTTTTGGTTTATTGGTCCAGGATTTGGTATTAATTCTTAACATTTCTGCTCATCACTAGGTCTTTTTCAAGTCTTGGTCGGCCTGGGGTTCCAGGTTCAAATGACTTGGAAACAGCCCTTCGCCGTCTAAGTCTCCGCCGCCAGAGTGAAGCTGAATACCTTTCCAGCGTCCGGCAGCCATTTGAGGATGGCACACACACTCCCAATCAATGCCGGACTCCAGATTCCATTATGTCCACTGGCTCTGCCATGTCTGCATTTTCCGGACTGACAGGAGTGTCTGGCTACTCGAGGCGTTACCAATTCCCTGAAAAACTGCAGATTGTGAAGCCTATGGAAGGTTCTGTGACTCTACATCAATGGCAGCAGTTAGCTACACCACACTTAGGAGGCATCTTTGAGGAGAGGCCCGGGGTCCAAATTAAAGGCGAGAAAAAACTGGAAGAACTCGATGAGGTTTACACGCTCACAGACCTTGAAGAGGATGAAGGTATTTATGTGCACAGTATTAGCAGATAGCACTTGAAATGGCTTTTTTTTAAATAACATTAAGCATTGAACTTCTTCCCGTGTAATGTAGTGGCTTCCATAGTTCCATCATTTCCTAATTTGATTTTTAACGTGATATCATGTTTTAAATACAGAAGTGAGCCATCCAGGAAAATTTTTTGATAGTACCAGTACAATATTCACCTATACCACATCGACAGTACTTCATCCTGATGACCACACCAGGGTAACACCTAGGTAAATCATCATAGTATTTTTTGGGTGAAGCTCTTCTAGTAATTTATTGTAGATGGCTCTGCTGGCTTAATAGGCTTTTTCATATATTTTTATTTTTTTTTTATTTGTGTAATCACCTTTGTGTCGTAGCTTTACTTCCCATAATAGAAAACTATCCGACCCATCAAATGCTAATGAATGTGATAAATCCCCAAATAAATTTCTACATACTCATAAATCGAAACCACGACCCACGACTCTCCCCATTAAACCAATTGTTTTGCGTAGGAATAGCATTTCACGCACTCAAAGGCCCTCTTCTTCCATTTCCTAATTTCGCCAATACACTGCTAGCATATAGTGGAAACTAGAAACAAATCAATTAAAAGTATGGTAGCAGTAACGTAGTTGCACTTTGCTTGAATAATGCTTGGACCACCAAAGTTCCCTGCACTAACAATTAGGATCGCTGTGAAAAAGGCTCTGCTGTAGGGATATCATGCGGAAGGTAGGATTCTGCTAAGGATTTGACCTTTGGGACTGGGGTTTAATGTTGTTAACAACGAAATTCTAAGTTTTTTTTCTCCACCGATGATGTACATTTCTACATTTTTTTGTTCATTTTTCGCATTCTTCATCAAAAGGACTCATTTGAGGACTTTTTTTTATCAAATTTCGTCGTTCCTCAGGGAAATTTATGTATAGAATTTTTTTATGAAGCTGGATAAATAAAATGCATAAAAATGTAATGAGGTTTCTCGATGAGGATACCTCATCTTTTTTAAGGAGTATGAAAGCTCCTGAAAAAAGATTCAAATATAGCAACTTTTGTAAGTTATTTTATAATGGCATACTTTAGCTGCAATTCAAATGATGGTCAGTCATACATATGACATTTTCCTTTATGAATTGTTTACTCTTGTTCACTACATATCATTTCTAATTATAAATTGTTCTTTATTCATCTAAATGTATGCCAAAAATGAAAGGCAAAAATTCATAAACTAGTGTGATGCGTTTTGGATGTTTGCACATGCTAAAATGATTCATTAAAAAGAAATATTTGTCTTAGTTTTTTTTATTATTAGTCGTTTTTGTGACAAATCATCAATGCTTAGAAATGTGAATAATACGTATTTTCGCGTTCCCAACAATTTTTCATGATTTAGTTTCCAGTTAAGAAATTTTTCTTGCTTGCATAGTAATGTTCAGGTAGATCCCCACTTTTATTTTTCTATTTTTCCGCACCAAATTTTTATCTTGCAAATTTTCCTGTAGCATTTTCTTAGCGATTTGTTTTATTTGCAGTGGGATAAGCTCTCAGATAAGTGCTGTTAGCGTCGCACCATCCAGCTGTCTAAGTAGCTGCATAAACAGTCCACAAGGTCGTGAGAGAGCCACCAGCACATTTAGCACAACTCTCAGTCTTGCAAAACTGTTACATGAGCGAGGAATTTTACCAATTGATCAAAGTACAACCACAAAGAAAAGTGAGCCATCACCTAACAAAGAGAATCAGGAACCTCCACCAGCCACTCCCTGCAATTCCCCAGAAGGATCAAGACCATCAACACCACCTCCTTTTGCACCTTTAAAGATTCCAAGTAAGTATAAGGTATATTATAATTGATTTTCTATTGTGTTTTCTGTTGTTAATTAAGCCTTCTATTTTGTAATTTTAAGGTTTAGCAGCATTAGGAGGTGCCCTTAGCCGTGGTGCTGAGTTGCTAGCGGGTAGATCTGGAAGGCGTAGCAGGACATCGGGTCGAACAACCCAGACAACAGGTGACTATTATGCAAATATTAGCATGGTATTCAGGACTTTCATTATTAGTCAAGCTTTTAACACTGAGGGTAATTAATTACTTGTCCTCATCTTTTTGCAACATTCTTGTAATAAGTGCAAATTGTTGCTTGTGGATTGTTGCTGCTTTGCTGCATGGCAGAACATGGTTTTGTATATTTCACATATACAGTCTTCTATATTTACAGAAATCTAGCCCATAGTCGTTTACCGTTGTTTTTCCCATAAATAAGTTTGCATAAAAGTACAGCACCGAGTTTTTTTTTAGGAATCTGATGTATATAAAAATCAAAAATTCATTTTGTTTTGAATGGCAAATTAATCTAGTTGGTTAATCTAGCCATCCACTACCACAAGTTTGGCCAACATAAACCTAATGGAATAACCAGTTATAGTTATTAAATACTGTAAAATTTACAAGTTGTCCTTTATTCATAATTTTTTTTTTAAGGTTCAGGGGTTACAACAACAGAAGTTCTCTCGCCATCCACTACAACAAGTTTGGCCAACATAAACCTAATGGAAAAACTCAATCAGTTTGGCTTAACCACAGTGGTGGCCTCTCAGGGATCTCTACCTAAGTACACCCTACCCACGTATCACCACATGAAGCCCACCAGTCCGATGACACAGCTGACCAGCCTGCGCAGCTTGAGCATCTCGGGCAGTGTAGGCAAGACTGGATTGCACACGGTGACTGTTGCTGCAGGGTCAGCCACTACTACCAAGCCAGTGATAATAGATCGAGCACAAGTTCCACCTTCATCACTTTCCTTACCTAACACCTACAGAACTGAAACTCCAGCATTGGAATTGGGGACTATCGGCATGCTATCGTCGTTCCGCAAAGGCGGTCTCTCATAACCCGTACTTAAGCCTAGTGCCTAAATTAGAGCATGCTACCATTTGATGGGCTAACCCTCGTGCCTGTACGCCGTGAGCGTATAGTGTTTTGCTTGAGGGTTAATTGTCCATGGATATATTTTAGACGTACAGTAGGTGTAGCCTGGCAGAAGCATATTATGCAGTATTTTAGTGTAGGCGATCGTGGTTTCTTCTTGCTGATTTTGTCTACATTGCCAAAATTTTGTGATAATTTGCATGCTGTAAACTAGCAGGGATGTTGGCGGCAACCTCAAAATCCAGTGCATTGGATGGTCTCTACAAAGGTATGAACACTCTGTGGACGACAGTATAAATCATTGGCATCTTAAATTCCCACCGAAAATTTTCCGTTAAATTATTTGTAGAAATATTGTTATCAGCACACTGACATTTTATGCTTTTCATATTTTTCTGTGTGCTGTGGCAATATTATCATAAGATTCTATAAAGGCGATGTTATTTTAAAAACCTGTTTAGTTGTATATTCAATTCTGATCTTTTTGTTTTGTAAATTTCTCCAATTATGTGTGCACATTTTTTGGCAAATGGGCCTTTTGAATTTTTTCTGGCCATTAGCCAATGCAACCGTGAAGAGGTGTGCTTTAATGAAGCAGTTTCCTGTTATGTAATATTATAAAGAATTTCAATTATATTTGGATTGCTTTGTAAAGCGAGTGACATCCCCTTATACTATTTGGCAGCATGGAATAGCATTTTTACTGGTCGGATTAGTAGGGAATCAGTGCTGCTTGGGACTGGGCTGGCAATGTTTCTAACAGGGATGTTAATTAATCAGTATATCAAGGACTTAAAACACTATTCCCAAGTATTTATAAAATTACAGTATGTATTATATGGTATTATAGACCTTCTTAATACAGTGTCAGATTGCAATGCAACAGTTCGAACAGTTTTCATGAATGCAGCCTTATTTACTGCATTGCTACTACTATGGCGGCTTAACTTGAAAAAAGTTAGCTCATTTAGAGCTCTATTGGGCACATTTGAGTATACAACTTTGGCATGTTCCTTCAACCCATTAAAAACAACTGATTTTTACAATTTACAAACTAGCTGCTTCTGGTCTGCAAGTCCAGATGTAGGAGTTTTATTTTACTTATGCAATTTTTTAATTCTTTTTCCAGGCCAGTTAGCAGGGATTTGATTGGCTTGATTTTGGCCTGTTCTTCACCATTTTGTTAGTTTTCTCCAAATTTTGCTCAGAAAAATAACGATTTGGTGCCTTGATAAATGATAGAAGTATAACTAAAGTGTGAAGATGTACTTACCTGTGACCACTTTAAACCTCTAGATCAACGTCTGTCAGCAACACACAAAGGTGAAAGTTAAACAGTTATGCATATATGACGCAGATGTGTAAAAGCAGCACTTATTGGTCTGATCATCTATTCCAGAAAGTTGTGTTATTACAATCATTGAATATATACTGCTTAATTGTCTAGCTGGTTTAGCCACCAGTTTATCAATTGTGTGATTTTTCCTTTTGCACTTTCAGCAGAATCGATTCTTCCCAAGAAAGAAAAGGGGAATTATCAGCATTTTCACCCTCCAAATCCCAAGTTATTCAGATGAATCAAAAGCGTTCATTGCACAACAATTTATGTAAATTCAAATTTTAATGGCTGCAAGCAAATTTTTCACTTAATAAACCAACATGGGAGCAAGCGCAGTATACATGTTACTGCTCTCATGTTTATAGCAAATTTATATAGAATCGCATAAACTTGGTTGTGATGCACGACAAGTTTTTTTGGATTCATGAGGAAAATTCCATAGATTGGGCTTCATTGGCTTCCATAAAATATTCTAGTCATTCGATTTATGTTCCGAATTCCCAGAGTATTTTTATAAATTCGTGGACTGCGGTGAGGATCCTTTTTTCGCATTTTATTATTGTTATTTAAATTCTAATAGAAAACTTAATTTTTCGGCTTTTGTTGGCAGTGCAACAGTTTGTACAATGATTTTTTTCCGAACAAGACATTGAGACCAACTGAATAGACGTATTGTATTATTTTACCTGCTTTTAATTGTAGTTTTATTGTTTCTACATTAGAATATGTAGCACAGTTTTAGGGTCGTTTTAGATCCGTAATTGTACGTGTAATATTGAGAATTTGTATTACATGTTGATGAAGTGATGAAATTCAAGGTGATAAGGGTGCTTTTAAAACTATTGCAAAATGATGGTCACATGTCGGGTGTGTATAAGTTTATTAGGAAATATCGTAAACAGATTTTGCCAAATAAATTATCCTAATTTGTTCTTTGAATTGACGAGCATTTGTTACATTTGTAGCCCCAGCGACGCTATGAGTCCAGAAGGTGAAAACAACGAAATTTCCAGAATGCTGCTGTTCAAAGAAAAAAAAATACGTGCATCTGAAAAAAGTGAGAAAATTAATGGAAGTTTATCAAAATCAATATAATTTAATGAAGATGCATACTTTCATCATTAGCTCTCACGCAAATTTTCTAATTAACAATAGTGATGCTGTTTTTTAAGAACATACGAATTCATGCGTTTGTCTTTAATTATAGTCATTAAAGTGATGATCAAGAGGACATCATGCTAGGCCAGTGCTCTGAAAAGTAAGTTGATTTTTAATACTGTAATGCACGTTTCAATTCCGAAGATTTACTTTTCTATAGGCATATTATGTATTCGCAGCAACAACTGGATATATTTTCTGTACATTTTTCAGTTTGGCATCATTTGAATCGATTCATTGCTTTTATTAGTCCTAGTGAAAATTTCACAGGATACATGATACGTTACTAAATTCTTTGATTCAGAAGTTACTGAGAAAGGAATATCTTAATATTAGTTATGCGTGCATCATTCATTGCATGATACTAAATTACATAATAAAAATTGGCTGCTAGATATTAATTACCAAATTAAACAAAAATGATTTAAGGTACATTAGCTAATCATTGAAAAGCTCCTAAAATGTTAATTGGTAAGATGATTAGCTTTTGTATCCTCATTTTATTGGGTGGAAATTACCAATTTCCGTTTTCTAACAAAAATGTAGTATTATAAATCATGCATTTACCCCAAAAGCGCCATTTTGTTTTTCTAACTTGTAACGTTTTCCTTGAAAATATCATTTTTTTGGAAATTTCTTCAAAAATGTTATGTAAATTGCGTTAATTAAGAAAATTTACAATTTGCATTATTAATTGCAGGGCTGACTTTTGTAAATTGTATTATTCTTTAAAAAAAACTTATTTTCACTCTAACTATTATTTCATTTTTTTTCAAACGTGTTTTGCTTTTCTTGGCATAAGTTCGGAATCTCTAGCGCCATTTTGACTTTAACTACCGCCTATTTCCATCACCAGTTTTCCAACTTTGATCCCACACACAATGCTGTGGTCAGATCACAAGAGTGGCGGCCATCTGATTAAGCGCCCTCTGGCGTTCGGCCCTTCCCGACTGGTGTTGGCCCTTGTCAAACACAATAGGCATATTTATTGATTGGCCGAGTGCAGCCTCCTCTCTGAGGACAATTCCAATAAAATATTGATTTGTTAAAAAAGCGAAAAGGAAAAAAAAAAGACGTTGTTTTTCCTCGAGCAGTTTTACGAACTTGGCTCGACAAAGACGAACGCTGCAGGGGCCACATTTTTCAGGATTGCTTGACGAAAGTGAACCCCAATGTTTGTTCAGTGAATTAAAAAGGGTGCTACGCGAGTAGTCCTTTTTCGATCAGTTTTCGGTGCATATTTATTAAAAAATTGACTTCTCGACCGTTCCTTATTTCATTTCAAAACAAAGACAATATTGATCAAACATATGGCCACGAAAACACGTGTTGAAAATAATTCATTTTTAAAATTGTGTACTTGAGTCGACCATTCTCAATAGATTGTTTTTCGAATATATATTTTTAAACATAAAATAAATATGCTCTTATCAATAGAGTGTTTCTCGAAAGTATATTTTTAATAATAAAATAAAGATGCTCCTATTTTGGATATATTTTTTTTCTTTGAGTAATGAAAGGATTTCATATTTTTGTTTTTCCCAAGTTTGAATTTGTAATTACTGTAGTTAGAAACTGCTCCATAAAGTAATCTATGCAATGCACTTTGCAGTGGCTAAAAAATTATAATATTATGCTTAAAACTATCTTTGAAATTGAATGCAAAATGAATGTTTTATTTTGAAAAAGGGATTTTAAATTAGTAGTGTGATGATATCGATGATACAATTGACACATCTTTCAAGATTTTTCATAAATCACATGTTCTTGGACGTGGTTCTGTTGTTATCCCCTGAATTCCTTTTATTGTAGAATCCGAAAGTACTTGCAGGGCAAATAACATTCAAAAACCTTATTACAATCATATTACGGTGACATCTTTGTTTTTAATTATGCAAGATATATTTGTTATATGTATAAAGTATGCGCTATTTTACTAGTACATGTATACAAAGCGCGACAAAATGTAAACTTCATAGACAGTTTATCATATTACATTCATAAAATGGTGAAAAACATCAGCAATATATGTTTCATGTATATGCAAATATAAAACGCTCTAGGGTACCTAACTTTTTATTTCGCACCCTGTAGTAAGTTACTGCTTCGTTGCAAATTCCGTCTATCAGATTTCTCTTTTCGACTACAGTATATCGTTGGTAAAATTGTTTATCAGGTTGAACGTTGAAGAAATTTAAGTTAACGTGATTACTTTATACGGCTGTCTAACGGTTTTTATTACCTTTACTACCCTCAGCAGTTTCGTAGATAGCAGACAGGGTTGTGTACTTCTCATGTATTTCTAACATTTAAAAATGACCAATTTTACAGTTAAAATGTTAAGTGTGATACGATTTTTATTAGAATTTTTGATATTGTGTAAATCTTCGTACTATAATTAGACCACGTTCAGATATGTAAATGGAAATTCTATTGAAATGTTCAACATATATATCATTATGGAAGTAGTTTAAGACAACAGTGGGCATGGGCTTTCAAGTTACAAAATCGTAATTAACCGGAAATGATCAATGGAAATATAATTTTACAATCACGTCATTACGTATTTTTTCTTTTTATGCTTTTTGATAACTACGAAATGTATTTTACTTGGGTTTACATGGTTATGAACTTATCATTTCAATCAAGCTCTCTGATTCATTCTGCTTCTATCTATATTATGCTTCAATGCAGAAAACATTTTTTTTTAAATATTGTTTGAAAGACTGCTTCGATACGAATATTTGTTCGCATGATGATAGATCAGGGGTCAAGTAGATCATTTTTTGTCGAAACCTGGTTAAATCCTAGTTTCAGATGCGAAATTAACTCGAATGTGTGCGTGGGGGATCAAATGGCTTTGAAAGCCATGCTGGTCGATTTTATTTTCCAAGTTTCAGCAAATAAAAAAAACGCTTGACCGAAACAGTCCGAAAAATGCGTTTTCAAACTAACGGACAGCCGATATCGATCGATGGTGCCTTTAAAAATCGATTAGACTTCCATTTTGGCTTTCAAAACTGACCACTGCGTTCGTCGTGCTGGACTTTTAATTTTTCAAAGCTATATACCCTCGCTGCATTTCTCCCTAGCAAGAAAATACCGTATACATAGGCTTAATTCGCGTAGAAAAAATAGCACGGAAATTGACGATTTAATTTTAGAATGGTCAATTTTTAATAACCTAATGACATGTCCGACTCTGAAAATGCTTAATTAATCATGGCGCAACATGCTCCAACATTCATTCATCTTATCGTTGCGTGTGCAAATGAATTAAAATACTTCTTGGAAAATAAATTTAAAAGAAAGTTCAAGATTTCAGTGTAGTCATTTGTATGAAGGACTAGTGTTGCTAATGGCAAATTAAATTCTCTTTGAACCGCGATTAAAATTTGACCGGATATTGATGCTATGCTGATCCATGTAAGATCTGGTTTTTCATTGGCTAAGCTGTGGATCGTTAGAACAATTCATATATTAAACATATTGCCTTAAATGCAAAATGAATTAATTATTATCATTTATTTGTTTTTTACGGAAGGCCTAATTAACACTAATTCAATTTTATGCCAATTAGACTATTAATTGTCTGTAATTGTGACGAATCCGGTGGAGGGCTTTGACAATAAGGATTAGCAATTATTGGACAAAAAATATGTCTAACGGAAAGCCCGTTCCTAAACATAGTATAGAGAATTATGGGTTGAACGTTCTGTTTAAACTTGTGTTTAGTGATAAGAAACCACTTAAATATATGACTAAACAATGACGTCACAACCTAATGTTATACCAATAATAAGTTACACATATTATATATGGGCATCACATTAAAGTTGTTATAAAAGAATAAACACAGACGCTAAAATGAATTCATTTTTACATTTGTCCATGTCACTTCATGGAAAGTTGTTTTTTTCAAATTTAGCAAAAGGGTATAAGACCCTGCAGCTTAAATTGGTGTGATCAATCTTAATTACTGTTATTATAATAAATACATCGATCGATCTCGCATACTCTATTTGAAATCGATGTCATGAATGGATGGATCGTGGACTGTACTTGAGATCAGACTCTTCCACGTACGCTGGGTCTAATATTTTTCGTACATGTAGTCTTTCAAAATAATTTTATTTAAAATCGTTCTCAAGTAGGCTATACACACCAAAAACGAGCTAGAGGCTCGATCGTTAAATGCAACTAAATCAAAGTTGTGATATTAAAAAAAAAATTTTAGCATCGTTATATTTGTGATAATTATATAGACAACAATTAGCTGCATTTTACGGAAGAAAGCGAAAATTCACCATTTTATGGTACAAATTTGTGAAAAAAATCCCCAACCCTAAAAACACAACTAAATAAAACTAAGTAATGGACTGAATTTTTGATTCACATTGACTTTTGGTCGAAGAAGATTTCTTCAACTCTGGGAGGAAATAAAAAATGCCCATAAATCGGCGTGAAATTTATTCCGATGTTATTTTCATTGCATTTCATTTGTCGTGCCCTGTAGCTTATGAATCCTTTTTACTATAATAACAAAATTCTAAAAATTGTCTCCATATTGCGGATATGCCCCTGGGTGTAAATAAGTTGGATAGATGAGAAGCATCTCCCAACCGGGTTGCAAATGAATGAAGCCAGAGAAATCCAGCGCTGAATTCTGTTTGGAAAAAAAAATATTACCAGTATTATAAATTCGAGAATAATTCATGACGTCATATCCTATTAAAATCACATCGTATGCGGGCAATTATATTTCATATATTGTTATATCCAGATCTCAATTACATAATAATCTGACCATGCAGAAAAAGTACTGGCAATTTCACTACCACCCCCTAGCGCGTGACTAAGGCTGAAAATTGTGGGAAATGAAGTGTTTCCTTAATTCTGGAAGCTTTCTCCCAAGGAAACTAATCCATATAAAATGGGGCAAAAGATGGCAGATTTGCTTTTGCATTAATTCCTCTTTGTTGGGTGGTAATTTTCCTTCTGCATTCGGGCATTTTGTGTTGAGCCAAGGCTAGGAGGTATTAGCGTCAGGGAGGGTCAGTTGAATACAAATCCAGGCGACTGATGCATCAGGGCTTTCACGTGCATCCCAACTTTAATTTGGGGGATTGGGAACCGTTGTTAATCTCAATATTGCCTCTGCCGATGCGTTTGTTATGCAGCGTGGCGATCGTGGGTGGGTGGGTCAAGCGAGGGCCGCCACCAGCGGCTAGGGACATCCCCACCGCACGGACACATTGATATGCAACACTTGGACTCAGACATGACCTGAAATAGAGCCTTTGCCTGCGGTACCGCAGCTCTAAGACCTACAGTTGCGTGCCTTTTATGTAATACATAGTAATGCCCATTTTAGATATATATATATTTTTTTTTTACCTTTTTTTTTTGGCCTCTGGATGTACTGAATTTCGTGACGGTCATATCGACCATTTTTTCATCCCTTGCTTTACACTTCACTACATGTCATGCACTTCTCAAATGAAAAATAATAAAATAAAAAAATACATTCTCACGCGCAGAATGTGTTCGCAGTAACACCATGGCAACACTTCGAAATACGTGCTGCGTTGGTTTTACTGTAGTTGTCATGCGATGCATTAATTGCGCATTTGATGGTTCGCAGAAACAACTTTGAATAACAAACTTTGATCTACGCATTCAGCTACACAATCTGTTATTCATTTTTTTTATTAAAATAAATTATCTAAAAAAAACAAAAAGCGTATTTTTCTCTGGCAGACGATACAAATTCTAGAATTTTCGGAATGAATTTGTAAATTTTCAGAACGATCTTTTTTTATAAATGAAATTGCCTTATCAAGTATAATTCTATACTGTCTAAGATGAAACACATGCAACGTAAACTTTATATTGTAGATATTGATATTTTTCTCTTTAGAAAAAAGCAACATATATAGTTGTTATTCCGTCGGAAATAATTCCTGTTTAAGTAATTGAAAAATAAATAGGCAGGATGTCGTCTCATTCAACTTATTCTTATCGAAAAGTTGTTTTTTTTGTATTTAGTTGCAAACAATGCTCTTCGCAAAACTCGTAATATATATGTTATCCGTAACTATAACTAGACTATAGCGTTTATTGAAAGTGTTACAAGCATGAAATGCATTTGCAAACATTTTTACGCACTGTCGATATTGTGTTTAGATATGTTTCCACATATTGATTAAGTATAAGCTTCAAATATCATAAGAAATACTTCTTTTTTAAGTTTCGACACTTTCCGTTCCAGTTTAATGCTCTTATAATATAGGCATATGTTTATGCTCTAATTTTAGCTATCGCATATCTTTCTAGTGTATACTATATTGCATTTTTTATTTTACTGGAAACGGGCAACGAGATCGAGGCACCCTGTAATAACATTGCCTTAGATGAGCAACCCTTTAACTTGAAGTGGTGGTCAATGTCTCTGTCCACTTTTCCATTTTAACAGGCATAGCATCAGCATTCAAATTACCCTCGAGAATAGCGACTTCGGAAATGAAACTAAATTTAAAATTCCTTTCAAAATATACTGACTGCATGCACATCGGCACTTTATCAAAGATTCTATAAATTATTATTGAATTCAATTATATATAAAATTTTATACAAGCGCATATACAGTACATGTATGGTTGGCTATACTTCAGGCCATATTTTCGAATAACTTCCAAATATGTGTACCGGGTATGCACAGATTATTTTCTGATATGAATGAATATATTTTACACTGATATGAATGGTGGCAATGTACTGGGAAGGCCAAAAACAGTGTGTGTAACTTAATTCTTTGAAATGGATTTTTTAATTACATTATGTACTCAAACATCTGATTGTTTTAATTTAGCCTGTAATTGGGTTTCATTTATTACATATCATTCAATTCGAAAGCATTGATGATATACAAACGAACTATAGTGAATGAGAAACAATAAACTAAAACTATAGGGTTTTCGAGTTATAGCTCGATCAGAACTACTGTTTAATGCAGTTGTGTTGCAGTTGTGGCAAAACCAAAATAAAGAGTAAATATCGCAAGCAGGTGTTTGAAGCTTTATTCCAGCTTCATGTGTTGCTCGTTATCGTCGGATTTAATGGGACGAAAAGGTCCAAAAGGGCAACAAGACTAGGCCTATTAGGCAAATATTGTCACATGTGCTATAAAACAATGGATGGCAAAATGACCTAGATTTTCATTTCAATGTGCGAGTGATAAGAGCACCACCAATAATTTGTTAAACTTTTTTTAGATATTACAGTTACAGTAGGCCTATATAATAATGATTTTTTTTAATACTTCAGCTGCAAGTTTAAATTTTTTATAGTCAGTTAGTATTTTTTTTTAATGTTTCTTCATAATTTCTTCACTATTTTTGTCCATATATCAATTAGTTGAAGGTTGACATTACTGCTACAAAGAGCAGCTAAGGAATAAGTTTCTGTAGCTTGTTTACATTGGTTTGTTTCCATGAGGTGATCTATAAACAGCTTTCAATTTTTAACTCTTTTTAAACGGTTTTAGCACTTACATGAGACATTGTACATGTATTAAAATACAATGACAAACATATCATAATTGTATTGTATGTACACTATTTTGACTAAAGAGGGGGAGTTAAAAAGTATAAAATATATATCATTCTATGACAAATATTTGCATCGTAGCTAATTTCGCTGATTACTTTTTACTTTTGTTTTACCAGTAATAACAAAGTGTTGCATCTATTGGATCATCTCCATTCTGAAACAGTGTTACATAACAATCCATTATGCTGACGTTCATATGCAAATTTATGCATTAACTGGTATTATAACGTTTTTTCATGAATTTTCCGTCATTTTCAAACTAGTTCTTATTTGTTTCAATATCGCTATCATCGTCGGAAACAAATTTAATCTCCTCTTGAAATCGTATTTCTAATCATTAGTTAAATGGATAAATATTTTACTAAAACCATTCACGCTAATTAGTAATTACATTATCTCACGGTTATGTGAATTTCATTAATTGGTTTCAAATTTTCTTTTAGAACATTTTAAGAAACTTTATTACTAAAAGAATTTTCTTATAAAATGATGCATCGAACTCCCATTAGTTTAATCGGACTTTAAAAAGATTAAAATTTTCTCCTATTATTACTTAGGATTTACATATTTAAGATGCATATTCACTGTATAAACACGCCTTCGTATACCGTATAAACGTTGAACGAACAGCGATTACCAAAATGGCTGACAGATGATTTCGTTACCAGAGCGCTCCCTGAGGGCGCTCGTGTTTCTCGAAACTGGCTTCATTTATTTTTCATAGGACGATCACACCCGTAGCCGAAAACATTTCAGGCATCGGGTTTTCGATTCAACTTGCTTTCCAGCGTGGAATATGGCGGACGACTGCTGGTCGTCAAGATAAGGCCCCATGTTTGGCCAGCATTTCAGTCGTTTTTAACTACTTTTAAACAAGGTAAGACAGATTTTGTTTCGTATAACTCTACTCGCTTGACAGCTGCGGCAAACATTTGAGCGAAAGAGGATCGAACGGTGCGTTCGCGTACCCGATGCCCGCCAAGCCACCCCTGCTGATTTCAACGTTTTAATTTCCAACCGTTTCGGGCTTGAAATTTCGATAAAAAACCCATTTTCTTTAATTCATTTATTTCCATGTGTGAGCACGATGAGAAGCGCTGGCTCTTTGGCTTTTCCGCCGATCGAATCTCTCCAAGACTGGCGGCTTCCTTCCCATTTCTGGCCAAATATCCTCTCGTTCCCATGTTCAACTTTTTAAAAAATTCTCAAATGGAATCGATTTGCTCAAAAATTTCCATATAATACAAATTTCTTGGACTGGGAAAGGCCTCAAGTTGAGCCCGAATCCCGAGTTGGTTCTACCATCTAGCGAAACGCAACGAAGGCGATCAGTTTTGAATGTGTAATCGCCTACTCTCGTCCATCCGTAATTTGAATGGAGGTAAAACTTTTCTAATTTATGCAAATTCAAGGCTGCCACCCAGCATTTCAAAATGGGAAATGAAATTGAGGCGACTAGGTGTGGCACTGGCATTAGGCCTTCAGAACCCTGCTAAGGTCCCGTTGATCGGGCGCCAAATAGGCTTAAAAACGTCGATGGAAATGAATAACGGGGAGGCAGGATTAAAAATGTGCATTAATGCAGGTGTCCCGGGTGCCTCCCACCAGCCATTGCCCAACCAGGACCCTCGGGGTTTGAATTTACGGATTTCGAGGAGCAGCTAGGTTTAGATTTATGCGCGCATTGCCCGTATATTTGCACGTGGGGAAATTTGAGCGCCCTCCTGAATACTTGCTACAACTCGTATTGCGTAATATGCAGAAAAATTGCCGTTCGTTGGCGTTGAACCTTCTGGGACTTCTGCCATGCCATGCATGGGGTCATTCCGAACAGTTCTGGTCCTCTGGAGTTCGCTACGCAGGGGATTTACGATGGACATCCTGATTGGCTGAAACTATAGCGACGGGAAAGATGGAGCTGAGGATAGAAAGTTGTTTGGTAAACCGTGCGATTTGGTAAAACTTTTGTAAATTTTACGATACGGCTTCCGTTGTATACCCTATTCCCCGTTTGTGTTTAGCGTTCGCAATGTCAACACGTTTGTGTCGGTGGCGAGAATGTGACGTCACGGACTGTTGATGAGCTGGGACTTGTTGGTTTAGCTTGCAATTTGCCGCAATCAGGAAGCGCGGGTTCGATTCCGGATGTCAGAATATATCATAACTTTATTTTTTGTTGCTCACGGTCTTCAACAATTGCTTCCAAACTCGCCTCTTGCTGCGCCACATTGACCTCTTATTCTTAGCCGACGCGCAAATGACCTTCGTTGCCTCAGTCGTCGTTAATTATTTAAAGAAAGCATGCCAGGCAAAGATTAGATTTTCCTTAGCTGTCTTGATG
>JAQGAO010000133.1:0-46595 GCA_034697705.1 Ommatoiulus sabulosus | reverse complement strand
AGGATGAATGCTATGGAATAAGGTAGATTTGTGATTAGAAACAATAGGATGAACTATTAGACAAAATAGGGTGTATGCATGATGAAGGGGTAAATAAAATCTTCGCATTGTGGTGCGACTATGGCACTGACCAGCAAGATGACCGCGCGTAATTGTTTATCTTTGTTGACGCCTGAAGCTGCAGTTCCTCTCGTGCGTCATAAAACTGGTGTTAATTACCAATAAATCCTGCTTTACCTGTTGACTAACGTAAGCGAGTTTTTAAAAAGTGCGAAGTTTTGACGTCCACGTAGTTATTTTTTGTTTATTTTATTTTATTTTTTGCACAAGTTCGGTTAGTCTTAGCGTAATTTCTATTCCTCTCCGATGTGAACAAACCTTGAAAGGTAGCGACGCCAATGACGAGTTTCTAAGCGGAAGAACTGGCGAATTCAGCTTATCTCCATGCTCAGATTTCTTGTTTTAATCCATTCCATTCCAAAGCAAGCCATTGTTTGAACAAAAGTGGCATTGACCAATTTGCGAACCAATGATCCTCACTGTGATGGTGCACTTCTTGTTGGAAAACCACCCAAGGTTGAAATTCGTCCAACTGAGGTAACAACAAAAAAGCTTCATGAAATGGCCAGGTACAGTTACCTTTTTTCCTGCGCAGCTCTGCTTCGCAGCTCGTGCAGTTTTGCACAATAAAACTCCATGAGTTGCTACACAGTTTGTGCAACTTCGCACAATAAAACACCACGAAGTGGCCACCAACCTCATGTCTTCTACCTTTCTTCTTAACGAGGGAAATACTTTATGTGCACCACCTTGCATGGTGCACTCCTGTCCGATGACTCTGCAATTTCTATGAATTTATAGAATGAGCAGCTTCTAACCATCCTAACCATTAACAGTTAAAACAGTAAGTTATTGCAGCCTCTGCTGGTGGCGCTGGAGGCAAAACAAATAATGCAATATTAAGTTTGTCTGAATGTCCTTGCATGGTTGCCATTGCAGCATCATGATATCGTTTAAGAACACACCTAGCACATTCTTGGCGCTGCATGCGCAATATGACGTCATGATTGAATGGAGACGAACGTGTCTTACGTCACACTGCCTTTGAGTGACCGAATTATGCGCGGTATTCAATTTTCAAATAGAAAGCGCCTAGATTCACTCGTAATACTTTTTTTAAATTGACATTTCAAATGATTTTCCATAGTTTTGATGGCAACTCGATTCGCCCGAGCGTCCAATCACGTGCTTATGTTGGGAGCACCCTCATTCAAAGTTCTAGATTTTCTACGAAAAACTTGTCCTTGGCCCTCCTTCGGACAGGTACGACGTACGTGTGGGTATACGTTGGAAAATGATAAAGCCTACGTCATGTTTTTTATACAAAAAACATAAATTATAGAGGATAGAGATAGAAAATTACAGCATTTGTGGATATTTCAATTGAAAAGCGTCTGTCCTTCTTCTTCGTATACTATTCTTTTTCAATTCTGCATTTCTGCATTTTTCAGGTCGTGTTCGCTATGTCACGCGTTTTATGTCATGCATCTTTTTTTTTGTTGAATGTTGCAATCCTAGTATAAACGAAAGTTGATGAGACCAGTTTGTTTCTTGTTCTTAATGGATTCCAGACAAAGTCATTTCTGTTGAACTAAACTTCTGTGAAATCGAGCTACATTGTGCTGCAACTACATATCCGCAATGCTACAGCATTGTCACTTTCAAGTTTTATTTTCATCTTTGTAGCACGATTAATCTGCACGAGACTACTGTAATAATTTTCATCAAATATGAAATCCTTTCATTTATTTCATTTATTTATTCAAAAATAGAATGAATGATATGGGAAAAGTAGGATGAATGCTATGGAATAAGGTAGATTTGTGATTAGAAACAATAGGATGAACTATTAGACAAAATAGGGTGTATGATGAAGGGGTAAATAAAATCTTCGCATTGTGGTGCGACTATGGCACTGACCAGCAAGATGTGAAAAACGACTTTGTTAGGATCTTTCCGATTGCGATTATGTCTTTTCTTTCCAAATTTATTATTTTTTTTTAACAAAGATTTAAATTTTTTTTTTTTTGGAAAATTAATAACCTTATGTAGAGTGATCATATTTCAAGGATGAAAGTGAATCTGAAAGTTACAATCGTTTCTTGAAACAAAAGTATGTATTATAATTGGTAGCATTGTGGGTATACGGGGCTATAAGGCATCTTAAATACTATGTATGAAATTTAGCTCGTGATGAAGTACCACATGTATAATCATCAAGCTCACTTTAGTGTTCCTCCATCCTATAATTTAGAACTCCAAAAACTGCGTTTGGTATACCACTAAACACACAAAAACAATAGGCAGACAGCAATTTGCTTAAAGATTACCTTTAATTGCAGGAAAACTGTACGCCACGTGTAATTTTAAATGTCAAAGTATGCCTCTGATTTGCTACAAATTGGTTGAACTTTGTACTTTGATACAAATTGTTAAGCATTTTCCATATTTTTTTTTGAGTATTTTTGTGTGACTTTGTGCTTGTCAGAACGTTGTTTTGTTGTAGGACATCTCACTCCCCCCATCAGTTGCTTAGAATCAATCATAGATGGCACCGAGAACTTGAAGTCTGCAACCTATGCCGAACTGCTGCAACTAAAGCATGCCTCCAGTCGCCATTTAATCAGACATCAAGGATGACTTAATTTGTACTTGTCAGAAAGCCATTTTGTCGCAGCTGGACATCTCACTTCCCCATCAGCTGCTCAGAGTCAATCATAGATGGCGCTGATGCTGCGCCATTTTGTCAGAAATCATGGATGGCGCTGGGATTTGTGGAGAGAATTGATTTTCATTTCCATTTTCATCGTGTTACAGAACTTGCAGCAACGCGATGACGTCAAAATGGATTGGACAAAACTAGATCCTAACTCATTTGCATACGTGGCCGAAAACGGAATAATCGCGAATGTAAAAGTGACGTAATGTCCAGTTTGCAATGCAAAATTATTCACATCAGTTTCAAAACATTCAGGAGCTGTGTGTATGTCAGATGATAAAAAAAAACACTTAATCTTGCAAAATTGTGTCGAGTTAATGAGACTGGACGAAGTCGTTTTCGAATGCGGAGATACCGGTATGGGCAGACCTTTTCATAATTCAAAAAACTTAAATTAAACCGTTCTTGAACTCAATTTTTTTTTTTTACTTCGTTGCCCGAAAATCTATTCTCGACTTATTCGATAATTTTCAATTTGATAATAAACGATAATGATAGGGCTAATCGACTTCCCTCCTCACGGACACTCGTAGGCCGTTTAATCGAATTGGTGATTAGCAATTTCCATTTGGTTAGCGTATGGCGCGCCATAAATCTGACGACTAAATGACACGTGTATTAATCAGCGTTTAATTATCAAATTTCTTCGCAATAAAGTGTTGCCACATCGCAACGGCCAGTTTCTTAATTTCGGGCGCGCGGGCTATTTGGTTAATTTAGGCACGTAATTTGTAGACAATTTGCCCTAAATCAATCAATCACGGCAAACGGTTGCATCGATGCCTTTGCCAGATAACATCAGTCAAGTTTTAAAACCTATACGAAAATGCCATGATATGCATGGTCCAGTTATGGAGTGAAAGTTGTTACCTGTATCGTCTTTTCCCACATCGAAACGAAATGCATTTTAAAATGTATTGACTAGAATACATATTGGAATGCATCTAGGGGAATTCATTTTGGATTGCATTGTCTTGAATGCATATATTGCAATGTTGGGACGGGGATGCAATGACGAGAATATACATATTGAGATACTTTGATGGGAATGCAATGACCATATTCATTTTGAAACGGATTATACTGTTCCGATATATACATTTTCAAATGCATTTCAAATGCAATCTATAAATGCAGAATGTATTTTGAAATGCATTACAGTGTTTTGATATACATGTATACTTTATCAAATGCATTTATTGATTGCTTTACCTAGAATTTACATCGAAATGCATTATTAATGACGAGAATTTTCATCGAAATGCATTAACGAGATTCCACATCGAAATGCATTATTAATAACGAGAATTTTCATCGAAACGCATTAACTAGAATTCACATCGAAATGCCATAACGAGAATACATTTTTAAAATGCATTTGAAATACGCAGAATGTGTTTTGAAATGCATTAGTGTTCCGATAGATACTGTACATTTTCAAGTGCATTTTTGAAATGTCATAACGTCGAGACTACATTTTTCGGGAATGCATTCGAAAATACATAGTATAGATCGGAACAATGTAATGCATTTCAAAATACATTCTGCGTTACTCAAATGTATTTTGAAATGCATTACATTGTTCCGATCTATACTAAATGTATTTTCGAATGCATTTCTTATTAAAGTGGGTTCTTTCAGGTATAATCCACAGCTCGTAAATCGTTCTGATTGTCGAATAAATTTCAGAACGACCCCATTTTAGTTTTCGTAAGAATGTCCATTTCAGACGACGCGACGACATTAAGGTGCATGTGCTAAATCATAGAAAGGAATTTTTAATAAATATTATTTGATAAGTTATGTAAAATATATAAATAATGTTTAATAAATATTTATTGTTGTCTGAATTTTGATACCGTTTTTTTTCAAAAGTCATATATCTACATTACCCCGTTTATTTTTAAAAAGGTGAACATACCATAAAAATCAAAAATATAATCCAAAATATCCACTCAAAAAGCACATGAAATTGTTCCTGCATTCATTTCACGTCACATTATGCATAATTCTTGTATGTAATTATTACAAATAAATAAACTATAGAGAATTTACAAGTGCAAGTAACACTTATCTACCTGATATACGATCAACCGGGATATTTCTATTCAGTTATAATCATTAAAAGGAATAGGATTTGACACCGCCCTATAATAACTGCATATGCATGTGACGGTGCTATAGATACCCTGTACTGCAATGATAAAAACTTGGAAAATAATCTACTACCGGGTAGATAAATATTAGTTATACTTGTGAATTTTTTATCCCAATTTACAAACGTCACTGTCTCTTTGCTTTTCCTCAATGATTCAAAAATCCTGTCAAAAATCCTGCAATTAATGTCATCTTATCAAATTTGCATATGTCAGCTGTTTTAGCTGTCACAATATGGCTGATGACAGTGCACTCGCAATAAACCTATAAAAGTTTAGGACTATCATAAATGTCGATATCGTCCAACGAATCTGGAATGAAAGTTTTTGTTAATTCATTCACAACTAAGGCAGAATTTCTTCCACTGTTTCATTGATATGGATAGTGTCGTTTCATATTTTACAGTATTTTCAGGGAATACGTGGATGCAATTTTTATACTGTTCATGGATTTAAGAGTCACAGTTTGTTACCAATATGCATACATGTCCTGCGTTTGTAATGCCTTCCTCATTCAGCAGAATTTCGTGGCTGAAATGATAAATTGTGCAATTAGTACAAATCACGGTTTTCCGATTTTTGAAAACCAGGACGTAAGCCTAGACTGCACTTGTAAAGATGCCTTTTAAAAAAGTTGAAACATGTGTTGATGGACATCGTTACAATGGAACTAAATTATAAAAGTTCACAAAGTGTGCTTTATATATTTCTGAACTGAGTGGGAAGAAGTTCATTACGATAGATAACTTGCTTTCAATGCATATTTTCATAAAAATATAGATTTTTATTAAACATGGACCTTACCAAACTGTTGATTTCCATTTGCATTTTAAATATAGCAATAAGTACAAACAAAAAGTTGTTGCAAACAAGAATTACAAACAAAAAGTTGTTACAAACATGTATTACAGGCAAAACGTTGTTACAAGCAAGAATTATAGACAAATGTTGTTACAAACAAATATTACAGACAAAAAGTTGTTGCAAACAATAATTATAAACAAAAAGTTGTTACAACCAAGAAATACGAACAAAAAGTTGTTACAACCAAGAATTACGAACAAAAAGTTGTTACAACCAAGAAATACGAACAAAAAGTTGTTACACCCAAGAAATACGAACAAAAAGTTGTTACAACCAAGAAATACGAACAAAAAGTATTTACAACCAAGAAATACGAACAAAAAGTTGTTATAACCAAGAATTACGAGCAAAAAGTTGTTACAACCAAGGTTTACGAACAAAAAGTTGTTACAAACAAGAATTACGAACAAAAAGTTGTTACAAACAAGAATTACGAACAAAAGGTTGTTATAACTAAGAATTACAAACAAAAAGTTGTTTCAACCAAGAATTACAAACAAAAAGTTGCTACAACGAAGAATTACAAACAAAAAGTTGCTACAACGAAGAATTACAAACAAAAAGTGGCTACAACGAAGAATTACAAACAAAAAGTTGTCACAAACAAGAATTACGAACAAAAGGTTGTTATAACTAAGAATTACAAACAAAAAGTTGTTTCAACTAAGAATTACAAACAAAAAGTTGTTTCAACTAAGAATTACAAATAAAAAGTTGTTTCAACCAAGAATTACAAACAAAAAGTTGCTACAACGAAGAATTACAAACAAAAAGTGGCTACAACGAAGAATTACAAACGAAAAGTTGTCACAAACAAGAATTACAAACAAAAAGTTATTTCAAGCAAAACGTTTTCACAAACAAGAAGTACAAAAAAAGTTGTTACCAACAAGAATTACTTTGTCAAAATTATTCTTAAGAACTGTAAAAAATCTTCGTCCAAGTTTCCTCAATTAAGATTAGATATGTTAAGTGTGACGTGTTTCATCTTTCTTTGGAAAAATGCTTTTCTGTCAACAATTTGTTTGTGTGCGGATCCTTGACGAGTGCACTGTTACAAATTTATTCATGTAGGAATTTTTAATAGAATCGTGTAATTTTCCACGCACCAAATACTCGTTTATGAATCGTCTATTCAGTAAAAGCACTTTTTAAAACTTGTTTTCTCTCATTTGTCTTACAAAATAGACCAATTTTGCTTTTAAGCCATGCTTTTAAACGTCGAATAATAAATGGAACACCGCAAATCAAGAAATACGAAAGAATATGTACTGTATATATTTGCAGAATTTCTCATCCATTTCAAAATGTAAAATTTTTCAGGCTATTTTAACCCAGAAATCGTTCATAATGCTGTGTGAATTAAATGTGATGCAATTGATGTGAAATATCTGCCATAATATTTTCAAAACAATGAATAATATGTGAACTTACAATTCATTTCTTGAAGCAACAGCTTAAATTTGTGCAAAGGGAATTAGGGGTAAAATAAATGTTGCAAATCCCTTGGGGAGAAGTTTTCTAATGACTTAATTTGCGGTAGTTTTGAGGTCTGCAGCTCTGCGTGCGCTGGAATCGAAAATAAAGAAAAAGAAATGAAACCTGTTCTAATACTTTTGTTAGTTTTATCCATCCCAAATATGGCTCCTTGCTCGTGAGAAAAATCCTGGAAACTTCCAAGAATTGGTTTTTTTTCTGCGTTGAGACTTTACTGTAACTCGAAGTCATGAGGTTCCGAAACTTTTTCAGTGAATCTGTTCAAGAAATGTTCTTTTTTTTTAAAAAAAAAATGAATCTTTCAAAAATGATTTGTAATTTAATCTTAAATTGCATTTGCGGTATCAAATTTTATGTTCTGAATTTCGTTCCACTTTCCGCAGTTTTCGTGCTTTTTGGAACATTTTTCCTTTGAATCTTTTCAAAAATGCGTTGCAGTTTAATGTTTGAAAAGCATTTCACATTTTGAGCGCATCATGTCATGCTCTTTTGCACAACTGACACTGTCTCGCAAAGTTTTTGTCATCGCAGATGCAACTTTTTAGCCACATTAAATTGTTCCAATAAAATCACTCGCTGATAATGCACTGTCGTCTGGAAACCATGCAGGAAATATTTAGCTGTCATTGATTGCCAGCAACGGTTGAGCGTGATGTCCATGAAAGTTAAGAGAGTGCCAAAGACAGTCTTTATATCAAAATGGATCGCTGACAATATAAATTTTATTTGTATTCTCCAATGTAGGACAGTACATTTTTAAGTTGTTATGGCTACTATCAAGAGATATAGAGCCAATGAAAGGTTGGGCGCTGTGTCCATGAATGTAAAGACAGAGCCAAAGAAAGATTTCAATGCAAATTAACCGCTGACACTGCACTATTCTCGAATGTTGAACAGTAAATTTTCTAGTCGTACTGTTTTCTAACTGTCACTTCTACAGTCCATGGTTGGGCGCTATAGTATATGTCCATAAATGTAAAGACAGAGCCAAAGACAGATTTCACTTAAAATTTAAAGTTGCACGTTGACATCGCACTTTGTTGAATGCGGGACAGTACATTTTCATGTTGTTCTGGCTATTGGTTCGCCTGTTACTTAACGTGCCATGGTTGAGCACTGTCTCCATAAAAGTCAAGAGACGGCATGCAGCTTTTTTATTTTCGGATGAAACCTGCCATGGACATGTTGGGCGCTGTGTCAATGAATGTAAAGGCAGAGCCAAAGAAAGATTTCAATGCAAATTACACGCGGACACTGTACTATTCTCGAATGTTGAACTGTAAATTTTCTAGTCGTACTGTTTTCAAACTGTCACTTCTTACAGTCCATGATTGGGCGCTATGTCCACGAACGTAAAGACAGAGCCAAAGTCAGATTTCACGTATAATTCTTAAGTTGCTCGCTGACATCGCACTATTGTTGAATTCGAGACAGTAGATTTTCTAGATGCACTGTTTCAACTGTTACTTCTTCATTGCCCTGGTTGGGCGCTATGTCCATGAAAGTAAAAAGACTGAAGCAAAGACAGATTTCACCAGTGACGTCAACGCGCACTTTCCTTCTCTTCCAGAAAACTCATTTCAGTTTGTTTTCCAACTTTTTTTTTTTTTTTTAAACGCATGCATGACGGCATGCAGCTTTTTTATTTTCGGATGAAACCTGCTGATGATGGTACCTTTTCCGATACGAGAGGTACCTGCGCCCCCCGACCAATAGGAGGCCAGCGAACAGGTTTCACTCGGCGAATTCGCTTTCGGGAAAGGAAAAAAAGTTGTGTTCGGCAGCCTCTTTTTCCCCTCGTTCTTTCTCGATTCTCGTAACGAACGCTTCGGTCGCTTTTTTACGAACTCTTTTAAAATTTATAATAATTGGCAACGCGCTTCGTCTGGTCGCAGTTATCGAGCAGCGTCTGTGCCGTGCACTTCGACTTCAAGGGTTCTTGGCCATTGCCTGGCTTTTTGTGGAGCAACGCTCATCTTGTTTTCTGTGATTTTTTGATTTATACCTGCTTTCATACTTACCTGGTTCAACTTCATGGCAACGATGGCGAATTGGTAAGTTCCGATCAGATCGGTTTATTTTTATTTTTTACAATATTTTACGAGGAATTTAGGGGTTTTTGTTCTCCGAACTTTCTTTTGTCCATGGTTCAGACGTTTCCATCCATTTCTTGGATTTCTGGAGAATAGGGAAGGATTCAGGTTTTTTTGTGCAACGAAGTGTATTTCGTTCGTTGTTTCAATGTTTCGAACAATTTCTGAAATTCTGAACAATATTTTCAATACTTGTTCAAACTCGAACCATTTCTTGGATTTCTGGAAAACAGTGAAGGATTTAGGTTTTTTGTGCAACGAAGTATGTTTCGTTCGTTGTTCCAATGTTTTGAACAATTTCTGAACAATATTTTCAATACTTATTCAGACATTTTCTGAAGAAATCGGTGCGGGAGTAATTTTGTCCATGGTTCAAAAATTTCTAACCGTTTCTTGGATTTCTGGAGAACGGTGAAGGATGCAGGTTTTTTTGTGCCTCGAAGTATATTTCTTTCGTTGTTCCAATGTTTCGAACAATTTCTGAACAATATTTTCAATGCTTATTCAGACATTTTCTGAAGAAATCGGTGCGGGAGTATGTTTTGTCCATGGTTCAAAAATTTCTAACCATTTCTTGGATTTCTGGAGAACAGTGAAGGATTCAGGTTTTTTGTGCTCCAAAGTGTATTTCTTTCATTGTTCCAATGTTTCGAACAATATTTTCAATACTTATTTAAATATTTTCTGAAGAAATCATTGTGGGAGTATATTTTTTCCATGTATAGTTTAAAAATGTCTAACCATTCTTGGATTTCTGGAGAACAGTAAAGGATTCAGGGTTTTTGTCCCAGAAAGTATATTTCTTTCATTGTTCAAATGTTTCGACCAATTTCTGAACAACATTTTCAACACTTTTTCACATATTTTCTGAAGAAGTCAGTGTGGGAGTATTCGAAATCGAACGTGAAATGGCGTGTTTGGATTGTTTTCACTTTTTATTTCTTTTTTTTTATATATAAGAAATAGGTGTTGTACTTATGCCTGTAATGTTCAAAACTTTTCGAAATTATACTGTTAATTAAATAAAACTGAAATTACTGGTGAATATTTTTTTACCCAGATGTGAAAAACGTTGTTGCTTTTCATCTAAGATTAGAAAAATCCTGTCAATTTTCTAGTTTATTTATTTTTCTGTAAATAAACGAATCGGGATCTCTTCAATTTCATAAAACTTTGATGAATTTCATATAAAAATTTCATAAATTAAAAAAAGATAATGCAAAACGGAGCTTGAATTTTTTTGGACTTTTTTTATTAAATGAGAAAATGTAGCAGATTTGATTCTCATGGACAAAAATAGCATCCATGTTTCTTTTTTGGATAAAAGGTTATGGTCAGTTAAATGATAATTATCTAACAAGATATTTTCAAAGTTTCTGTCATTACAGATAAGGGTTAAGCACCGCCTTAAAAGAGAAATGTAACAATTCTTTGTGAATTAGATATGAGAATAGGATTCATCACCTTATGTGTCGTTTTTAGATTGTCACGTGTTACTTGCAATGGGGAAAGTAACGTATAACATTTACTTGATATTACAATCAATATCACATTTACTTGATATGAACTAGGGATGAAAATTTACTTGATATGAACTAGGGATGAAAATTTATATCCTGGAAACAATAAGCTTGACTTTATGCCAGCTTGAAGGTGCTTCAGCCGTCGTTAAATTCACTAAAAATTAATTTAAACGCATGCAAAATGCAATTTGACATTACAGTTGACCAAATTGGCCTAAGTTTGAGGCCTTCATGGTTTAAGTAAACAATGCTACGAATTCCGCAAGTATTATCAACTAACAAAAATACAGTATATTTATAGAATTTTGAATGTAAAAATAACCAAAAGCGTTGCGTGTTAAAGACCCCAGGTCAGTATTAGCATGGCGGAATGTAGGTCAGTATCGGATGGTCAGTCTGCGAATTAAACAGGTGCTAAATGAGCGGAAACAATGGCCGACGTTACGTAAATTTAGCGAAGCAACTCGTGTTCGGGATCTCCATTTGACGCCGGGGACGCTCTTGTTCTTGATGCCTGTTAGGAAGAGTGGAGGTGCGGCATCAAACTGTTCACACATTCTGTTGTTGGAGTTTTTTAGAAAGGTTTCTAGTGCGTGAATGTTCCCGCAGTAGCCTACTGCGCATTTACCGGCGGATGTTGACCCATTGACCAACTGACCAGTCAATCGAAATCGACGGAGAGCGTTGGACGCGACGCTGTGGAAGGAATTGGCTACTTTCAATGGACCCCCTTCGATGGTAGTCATCCTGCGGACAGTTGCTTTTCTGCTGACCGAAAGTCACGTGATTCAAAATGGACGCCAGTTGTTGTGAAATTTGGTGATAAGACGAATGCCATAGTATGGACATCTGCAGAAAACTTGGCAAAATATTGTAGTAAAATGGCAAAAAAAAAAAAAATTTGGTAAAATCCCCAGTTTCTGGTCGAAAATGTATCTCGGAATATGCTTACGATACACTTTTACTGAAGAAATGATGTTGCGAAAGGTGTTTGATATTTAAAAATGAATTGCGCAAACAATAAAATTGTTAGTTTCATGTCTTGGGCCCAAGGTTCATATATTGTGACAAATATACAGTAATGAAATATTTACTTTGATTTAACATGCGTTGTTGCGTGGTTTTTCTTTGTTAGTTTTCAATGGATCTAAAAACAAATTGTTGACATCAAAAGTGCTGATAATGAAATTACTGTATAATGTAACTATTCTTAAGCTGGTCATACATGAGGCAAATTATATCTGGAAATAAATAGAAAGGAATTGCGAGAAATTTATTTCACCCGAAACAATTGCCTGCTGCTGCACACATGGAGCGATACTTTCAGAATATCTCCCTACGGTATACGCAGCATTTGGCAGCATTGTTTCAAAGGGAAATATCGGTAAATGAATTTGAAAGCAGTTCTTTCATTCCATGAAACTTTCGTGCATGACTGTAAAACATATGACGTTTCTTTCCGTAAATAAGTTGCTCCGAATAGGATCGCTTTATATTCTGTAAATATCTGTAAATTTGTTTTCGAAGGAAATTTTTACCAACACACGAGGAAATATCAAGCAATAATATATCTGGAAAGAAGTTTCGGGATATAATTTGCCTCGTGTATGACCAACAAAAAGTTGCTCATGAAACTCAGGGGAAAGAAAAAGAAAAAAGAAAAAAAATGTTTGTTATACAATAGTTTTAGAATATATAATGTTTTAGTTATAAAATTAGTTTTAGAATAGTTGGATTGCGTTTTCAAATAATTGCCTTGGTTTGGTATTCATTGTACCCTGGTTTTGTAAAAGTCAATAGTGAATTGTTTCAAGAGACATTCCGAATGGAGTAGTTTTAAAATATTTGTTCCTACCCATCATAAAAGTGTTAAAACTGCATTAACAAAAACTCGCTTTATACAAATTTCCACTCCCCGTCCTGGGGCATGGACGAATAATGTCAATATCTTCGTTTAAGACGAATTCCGAATTCAAATATTACAAAGTTTCGGGTAAAATGAATATATGTTTGACTACTTGATCATTCGCACAAAACGCACTTCAGTCAATATGAAAAAGGTATACGTTATAACTGGAGTAGAATTTCATCCAAATTTCAATGAAACTTCAGTTATTACAAATGTGCATTAGTTCTTCGAATTTACATTTTTGATAAAACGTTAACTCGAGGTATTTTTGATTTGGTAAAACAGCGAAATCGACTGCAAATTCTGTGTTTTATCAATTAAGGTAGGAACAACATATTTGGAAACTATTTCTTATTGAAATGTTTGAACTTAGAATTGACTTTTACAAACGACAGTTTAAGAACTGTCGTCCTTAAACTTGACTAAAGGCAAGCAATATACCAAACTTATATTGATGCAGTGATTTCAACCAGTTGGATATAACGAAATAATTCAAATTTCTTTGAATCGATTTGGCCAAAAGTCGTAAAGTTCTGTTTTTTGACCCAAGTTTTCGGTCATTGTTTTCCCTTTTTTCATGATAATTTTTTTGTGCTCCAACTTGAGATCTTATGTAAGAGGGTGATTTCCCAGCAGGCTTCAATCCAAAGCGCATTGTTTTTTTTCATGCAAAATTTCTTCAGACCTATTTACTTTTTTTTCACTTCGTATACTCAGAGTACAAAGACCCGCTAAAAAGTGGCTCGCATTATCATTTATTTATTTTTCTATTAAAATGAAGAAGTGAAATTGTGTCAGGACTATTTTAGTGGTTGTTTTTTTCCCGAGTAGTTCATTTCTCCAGTACTTTTTTAAGTTCGGAGCTCTACTTGTACTATATGGTAGACTTGCTGTTCTGGTATATGAAAGCGGGTGAATAGGGATGATATATTCTTTTCAATTTTCTTCAACTATTTCCGCCTTTTTATATTTCTAAAACTGCAGTTTGACCTAATGTCCGCAAGACCTCGCTTTACCGTCTCTTCGGTAATTGCAAGAAAATGTTGGATGTATAACGATGTATTATTTAGACTGAAACTTCCGATCCGAATCGAAATCTGAATTAGGATCGAAACGTAAATTCGTCCCTGGTGGACACCTCGTTTTTCGACCCTAACTTAGATATTTTTCGCATGTCATCCCAACAAGATGCATTCTTTATGCATTACATGTACGCTGAAATCTATTTTAGTGGCTTCACTTTTGATATATTGCGAAATGCAGTATATAATTATCACACTTCGGATATTTCCTAAAGTAATGTACACGATTACCACAACAGTGCATATAAAATCAGCGAGGGGCCATCCATAAACTGTAATCGTTTCTAATTAAACGACGTCCTCTCATCAGAAGCACCACTGACAGTTTATACGAGTATACTGGCGACATTCAAGAAATCAGGAAGTGAAATTCCTCATCCATGTACTGTACTGTCTTCAACCAAGATAACCAATAGGACTAGACAGTTGGTCATATAATCAAGATAACAGCAGAGAAATGTTTTGTCAAGATCCAATTGGGACATGCACCTTCCCAGTGCTGCAAAGCTGCTTATCCCAATATTCCCTAAAACTGCATGCTGTCAAGCTGTCAAAGCTGCCCATGGTGGTGACATTTTTTTGACAGTGCGAAAAATTTTATTGGTGGTGACATTTTTTTGACAGTGCGAAAAATATTATTGGTCTACTTCATCCGTGCCACTTTTTTTTTTTTTTTTCAAAGTCTATAGGGACCATTTTATCAGATAAAGTTTAGTCTACATGTATTTTAAAATTACTTTTATTCTCAGACTTGTGTAGTGACTGGAGTCACTGGACACACTTTCCCAGTCTAAATTCATGAAGTTAGGTGAAGCTTCGATTACTGCAGGTACAAACCCCCTTGAAGTAACTTTCACGCATTGCGCATCCATGCTGCAAATGTGAAGCCGGACTCTGCAGCCATTTTCCTCGTCCACCAGCCTAACTTCTTACGCATGGTTGCTGCCAAATTACGAGTAGTAAATGAAATATTATTAATAAATATGGGCTAGTTTCTGTTGAAATGCGAATATGGATTTTTAAGACTCGAACTGCGACCCACATTTTTATATGCATTTTCGATGCGCCGTAGGACGTTTTTTTTTCTTCTTTTCTTTATTGTCGTTTCGCATGGTGCGAACCGCAGTCCACGGGTTTAGCTGTTTCGTGTCAGTGACGTTATTTATTAGAATCCAAGTGGCTATTCAAACAACTCGATATTGTGTTGAATATCGGATAAATAAACTTGAATTGGTAGGGGGCGCCCGCGTCTCCCCACTCCAAGATGTAGGCTAAACAAGAGTAGGAAAACAACTCTGGGAAGCTGCTCACGTCGTGAAATTGCAACATTTGTTTACTCATGCAAATGTAGGATTCTTTTTTTTTTGTTCGACTTACCCAAGCTTAACCCATTGTTTCGCATATTTAATTTTATTATTACATTATATAAAGTTATGGCGAAATGGATATATCCTTAAACGGTGGCTAGATGTCCGTAAGAGGGTCAAGTGATCTGTAGATGTCGAAATACGTGTACGTTTAAACGAGACATTTTCACGTGTTGGACTGCTGCGTAAAGAGCGCCCTCTATTCGCAACGGTGGCAACAGCTCGACCGGGTTTTTGTTGGCTCATTCGAGGGTGAATTATGGTAAATATTTCTCATGGGTGGGGCGTATGACCCAGAAAGCTTGGCTTTAATAATTTGAAAAGATAAATAAAAAATGCTACGCAATTTTTATAGTTTTTTTTCGCATTTTTACTGTATAAAAAAAACATTTCATGTGCCTTATGTTTCAGCATGGCTTTTTTAACGGTTAATTTAACATCTCTTGGCCTTCTTGGGAACATTGGGAAATGTTTTTTTTTTAATATGCTTTTTAAAAATTAGATATATTTTCAAAATAGACTTCGAGATTATTGCAGTTGATATTACTTAGTTCTCAAATTGTTGAAAGTTTATTAAAAATGTAGTTATAAACATTATGTACAGCTGCAGTGAACCAGTTCTACCAATATATATTTTGGGCATGTATCCTATAGATCTATCAAACTTATATTGGGTAATTTATCAAACATACATTGGGCAATTTATCAAACATACATTGAGCAATTTATCATACATCTGTATATTGAGCAATATATCATACATACAGTACTGTATATTGGGCAATTTGTCATACATACTGTATCTTGGGCAACATGTCATACTGTACATGCGTTATATTAGACAACATGTCATACCGACCCTGTATTGGACAACATTATATCATGCATACCCTATAAATTTGAACAACATATCATACATAGGCCTACTGTATATTGGGCACTATACCATACTCAGAAAATTTCGTAATTTGCATACTGTATACTCGCAGTAATGGTATGTTCTTTACAAATTCTTGAGACGATACACGTACGATGTATTTGTACATCATGAACAAAGTATTTTTTACTTCTTAATAATACAAATTTTCATGTAAAATTGCTGTACATTTGCAGATTGACGTCATTTTATAAGCATAGCGTGATGGATGCGAATCAACAGTCATTGTAAATTATAATTGAGGGTTTTTGTTGGAAAAAAATAAATGTACATCTATTGTTTCGATTCCGCGTACCTGCGTAAAATCGTTAAAATTTGAACACAGCAGTTAATAATAACGCTTTTAATTTGAATCGTAACCGCAGTGAAGCAGACAATGGATTTTATAAAATTCTGCATCAGTGAATTTTCGCATGATTTTTTTTTGTGTGTTTGCTGTAAATTTTCAGAAAAAAATGTTTCGGAAAACCTCGTACTTTACTAAAGAAAACTCAGTGATTTAGGCTGAAATTTTGTTTGAAATTGATTCTTATACCTGCATGTGAAACGACCAAGAGAATTGCCCTTGTGGCTTGAATTTAAAGTTTTGAGATAAGGAAAAAACATCACGACTCCAAACATTCAACTTGAAATTTAACAGCTATATACGTTTCTTTCGAGTAATTCCGATCCAGTATTGAGATCGTTTTCTAAACAGTTCGTTCACATCGTTTGACGCTCGCAAAAAGGGAGTTCAAAATCCATTTAGCGAGGCAAGGTTGGAGTCCTTCTGCTCCCATTTCCGAGTCAATGAATTTCGCCTATTTGTTGCATGCTGTAACAATTATTCTCTTACAACAATATATCGCCAAATAATTACGCTAGAATGTTGCGTGCGTGGGGCGTTGCATGTAATAAACGGATGAATTGTATGTAGGCCTACGTGAATTTTCCAATCGAAACACACACGGACCAATTTTTCCTCGAATGAAATTTCGCCTTAAAATCAGACATGCGTGCAGAATTCGAGAATTTCTGCTCAGTTTTCATTTCAACAGCCTCGGGATTCGGTTTTGGATTTTGCTAATTGAACGGATTTTTCCTTGGTTCTGGAAGCATGTCACAAGCTGATTGTGGCTGCACGGCGTTCCATAGATAGATCGACATTGGCCCTTGGAAGTGCAAGTTCAAGCTTGAGTTATACTGGAGTATGCTTTGTAAGTTCGTCCGGTCTTTCATACATGTAGTGTGATTTCTCCGTAAGATCGGATTGAGATCTTAAGAGTTGATGACGTCAGCTGGGGCAAGGAATCTGTGCTTGAGACTGATCTCTGCAGACTCGAGTACTGGTCGTAGCGTTGCAGTGGTAAGGGGAAATATGATTTTGCATGCATTTACGTTAATGCAGAGCTTGGCTTTTGACTCATCTCCAAAATTAATAATTTATTAGTCGAACTTTAGCTTTCTTTTACATCAACTTTCCCAGTTTTGCATCAACCATCTTCATATAATTTTTAGATTTTTTAACTTAGTCAATTTTTCATATTATTTGACTTACAGTAGAAGTCTATTATATTGGAAACATTTCTCCTTGAAACAAAATTGCATTCTATAGTTTAGTTAAATTTATGGTTAATCACTTTAGATTTATTTTTGAAAAATTAGTACTTTTTATTCGTTGAGATTTTAATAATTTGTAATTTTGGTAATTTTGTTACCAACATTTGGAACTCGTTGATTTCATCAATAATTCAATTTTATTTTATTACACCTTCATCTATGTAATTTATATTTTGCTTGAAAATTGGCAAGGCTAAGTTTGAATGCCCAATTTCGATCGATTTTGCACAAATGTTAAAAAATTAAATTCCTTGTACATTTAATCCCAATTGTAACAAAACTGCTTTCTGGTTACGTTACGTGCAGAATTATTCGGTTTTGGTTACATTTATGGTTAACCACGTTAGATTTATTTTTTAAAAATTGATACTTTTTATGCGTTGAGATTTTATCAATTCTTAATTCCGGTATTTTTGATACCAACATTCGGAACTCGCTAATTTCGTCAAGTAATTCATATTTATTTTATTACACCTTTTATCTATGTATTCATATTTTGTTTAGAAATTGGTATGGCTAAGTTTGAATTCTCAATTTCGATCGATTTTTCACATTAAATTTATTAGGGTATCGTTTAATGTTTACTGGTAAATATCGAGCTTCCCTGAACTGAATAAAGTCACGTGATCAGCGGCAATTTTTGCATGAAGGTGCAGTTTTCCACCGATTGGCCCTTGGGGAAAGATTTGGAAGTCGCTTTTCAAAGTGTGAACTCTTTGCCAGACGATTTTTCACAAGTTTATCCTGACCTCCAATCCCATATGCTCCGTCTTTGGATTTGCTATACGCGTGAACAGTTTCCGCAAAGTCACATGAACAACATCGGAGTGTGCGAGCAGATATATCGGTTATGCATTTATTCCGAAATTAAAGTTCACACGAAGCACTTGGTTTTCATCTTCGCAGTTGGCCTTCGCAACGGGTGCATTTCTTACTAATTCGGTTAGTTTGACTGAAATGGGTGCCACTGCCACTATTCTCCAGATAACAGGTAGGAAAATAAACGTCCCATGTTTGTGTACCGCTTAATTATTGATAATCCCTGACAAAATGGATCTTATTTTCTGGAGAAAGTTGTTAGTATATTCTTGAGAGGTCTTCAGTGGAAGTGTCCTATACTGAATTTTTGGGTCATTTGTACTCCGTCTTTCGAGGCAGTAGTCGAATATATTAGATTTTTAATTTTTTTTTTTTTTTTTTTTGTTGCTTTGTTTTGGAATTTTTTATTAGGTATTTTGAATTCTTTTGCTGGTTATTTTGAGTTCTTTTGCTGATTGTTTTGAGTTCTTTTTCGGGGTATTTTGAATTCTTTTTCTTGGTATTTTGAATTCTTTTTCTGGGTATTTTGAATTCTTTTTCTGGGTGTTTTGAATTCTTTTTCTGGGTGTTTTGAATTCTTTTTTCTGGGTATTTTAAATTCTTTTTTCTGGGTGTTTTGAATTCTTCTTCGGGGTATTTTGAATTCTTTTTCGGGGTATTTTGAATTCTTTTTCCTGGTATTTTGAATTCTTTTTCCTGGTATTTTGAATTATTTTTCCTGGTATTTTGAATTATTTTTCCTGGTATTTTGAATTCTTTTTCCTGGTATTTTGAATTCTTTTTCCTGGTATTTTGAATTCTTTTTGTTTTCAATTTTTTTCCGGGTGTTTTGAACCATTTCTAGGTGTTTTAATTCTTGTTCTGTGTTTTGAATTGATTGAAGAAACCTCAATTAATGCTAAAGTTGAACGATACATTGGAAATAAAAGAACTATAAAAGAACATTGGAACAGTATTGCTTTTGTCTATAGATGGCGCTGCGTTGCTCATCAAATGCCTGTTCCGTGTTACAAAGGGATTGGGTTTTTTAAATGAAATTCGCATCATAAAACAATAAAAACACACGCCTAATAAATGATGGGTTTAGTCTGTGAGGCAAAACGCAATTGTTTGTGACAAAATGGCGTCGCAAAGTGACAGTATCGAACTATTTTTTAATAAATCGTTTGTTTTCTTCTTTCTCGATTCTCCAGGCGATTCTGAAACGTATTCTATGGACCAGATTGGCCGTCATCCACACAACAGAAAGTTTCACACCTTGGAAAGTTCTCACTCGAAGAAGCTGCGTCAGAACGGTCTATTGCATCACTCAATCAGCTTGGACGAAGGCAAAAATATGAAGACAGGCTCGCAAAACGGGATAAACGGAGTGCTGATGCGCCCCCTGGATCTGGATGGCGAACCCGTGCTGATCAACAGCAGTGCCATCAACCAGAATAACAATTTGCAAAACAACATAGTGAGCGTGGTGCAGCAGACGGCTCTGCCCCTGCCGCCATCAACACTGACGCCACCGATCAAAATGAGGCCTGGACAGCCATTGGCCGTTGAAATTCGGAACGTGTTCAAAAGTTATGGCCCCAGGAATAACAGGGTGCACGTGCTCAAGGGCCTCAACCTCACCGTGCCACAAGGAGCCATGTGAGTACAAATGATAACTTGATTCTCAATATCTCCTCTGAATAAGAAGATAATGCACAAAGGGGGACTCAATCCATTCTGGCACACTGTTGATAATAGAAGTATAGTTGTTATGATAATATCTACTCTGGTGCATGAAGGGTTTGGTAGATGGCGCTATCAGAAATGGACTTTAAGCAGATTTCTTAATCGTGCTGGTGTCAAGTGACGCCATTTTTGGATGACCCTCGAACATAATTGAAATACGTTGTCCAAACTAATATTCTAATATATTTTTTTGATTCATCCGCATTCTGATGACAAAGCTAAAACCAATAGCAAGATGACGCTGCAATCGCAGGCAAACAACTACCTTGAAATCCTCTTTGTTAAATACTAATGTGACGTTATATTTATATGATCCCTTCGCATTTACAACTAAGCTCGAGCTTGAGAGCAGTCTCGATTACAGTTTTAGATCCCCTGTGGCCTGTCCAACATTGATTGGGCTTTATGCAGAGTTAGGTATGAGGTTACATCACGTGATCTTTTCAACGAATCAACAACTAAAAGAACGTGCTCAAGGTGATTTTTGCCAAATGGAATGAATGAGATGTCACGTGATATATGCATGTTGACGAAATCTATACATAAGATCCATTGTTCTAGTTTTGCGCTATTCAGAAACGTCAACTTTTCTGAATGTCCGTCATTTTTCATGAAATGAAAACATGTAAATTCCTCAAAATGTTTTGTAATGTAAACGTGTTCAGTGTCAATTGACACCTTATCTTAGGTTCAATTACTTTAATCAGTATCTGAAAGTAACCGTTAACATTTTGGGTAATTTGGGTAACATTTCCCAAGTGTATTTAAAAATGCATTTTTCTGAACACCCAATTACATTTGGATGTAAAAAATGATGTTGGTATTAATGAGAAATTTAAAATTGTCAAAACTTGGGATGTAGCATCCTTCTAGAATCATGTCATGAATCTGAGAACATTGGATAAACGTTAACGCATCCATTGACCTTTTCTTGTTTTCGTTGGCACGGGTTTGCTTTTATTATTAGTGCGACTCGCTCACTAATTACGTCTTTGGTGCCACTCTAATTGTTACATCTAAGAAGCGCCACCTGTTAAGATGTGGCAGCCGGAGCGCCTCCAGCGGATTGTTAAAAGGGGTTATGAGGTTGAAGATAGGATGTATTGCTGTTCAAATATTTGAATTGGGGCACAGTTTTGCCATTGGCATTGATCAAGTTTGCCTAGACAACGGTTTTAATTGAAGTTCATTGGAAATTTTTTGAAAAATTTCAAAGTCATTCTTATCTTTCATAACTCTGGTTGAATTTGACATAGTTTTTTTTTTTTTTGGAATGGGGTGGGTAGTTAATAGGGGGCATAATATCTCATCAGGTGTTGCCAGATGTTTTCTGCCCAAAAAGGAGTTTCAAAAATGTTACTAATTTAAAAAAAAAAATTATTCTAATTGATGCCTGTTGTTTATAATTTACATAGCGATTTTAGTAAAAACAATTGTACAGAAATGTCAATTAGGCTTTTGTCGACTTTAACTACCACTTGTTACATTGTCAGAGAAATTATCAGGGAGCCGTCAGATCTATTGACCCAAATGTCTGGGGTTTTTGACACCGTAAAAATTAATGTTTCGAAACCTTCTTGTGATATATCAGCAACTTAGGCGAGGCTTTACTTTGCTAATTTGCTCCCTTTTTAGTCGAAATCTTTCATGTACATTGTATAGTAAAAGTTTAAGATATGCGAATTGCTGTCGCAAAGAGCATTTTGTGACTTTCTTTTAGCTCCTGTTGGCATTCAATTTTTATTGCATTTTGTTTTTAATCGAGGCCCCCAAAATTTCGTTTTCCAATTTGATTTTGTGGGTCCAGTGCACCCTAGATTTCACTACATGCTCTTTATTCATCCTAATTTAAGGTTATGCAAGCAGGTTCAGGTCCTGGATTTAACTACTTATTCAGCGTTTATGCCAACATTGACATAGTTTCCAGAAGAAAATTCGGATATTTGACACACTTATTTTAACTCTACGTAACGACAAACGAATTCCAACATTTCTTCCGATTATAGTCGGTCTTGTTCATTTTTTATAGCCCGATTAAATTCCCTCTAAAGATGACTTGAGATGAGCATTTGACGCAATTTTTTGTGTCGATTTTTGGTGGAAAATATGAAACTTTCACAATTATTTGCGGGACCTACTTTTGAAGGAAGAAAAACCTACACACGTGATAAATCTAGGTCACGTGAGTAAAAAAAAAGAGGATGGCATTGACCCTGCGCATTACCTCCCCTTACCCCATCTCGTATTTTCAGACTGATGTTTAGTGTTGATTTCAGGTTTGTTGTGTTTTATAAGAAATTCTATTCACGCAAACATACTCAACGTAAAATTTAAGAGATTGGTCATATTTTTTTTATTATTATTATAATTTTGAATGACATCTTCCTGCAGAAATTTGTTATTAATTAATTGCATTTAATCAATTTCAATTTGGAATTATATATTTTCTTGTTGGACAGTTGGTGTATGGTGTGAAAAGATGTTCTGAAAATCATCACTAATGCGTTTATGTTTGGACAAATGTTTTGATTTTCATCCACTTTGCACGATACATTTGTGTTGTGAAATTCCAAGCATGTGTGATGCAATATCGATTTATACAGTATATATCAGGCACAATCCACACATTTAGAAAAATGTTTGGAAAAAAAAGTTGCGAATGCATGCATTGTATGCTTTTACATGGGTTCAATGATATGACTATAATCACGTGATCATGAGATGACGCGACTAAGTGCCGTAATTTGCATAGCCCATAAAATGAGTTTAGTGTGTCATTTCATAGTCACATTTGCAAGTAGACGGCGCCATAAGTTTTGGAATTACACATTTTATTGCATATTTTTCCATGTTTCAAACTGTTTGGCTTGGAATTTCAAATTTCTGAACACCATGTCGGCTCAAAAAGCTTAAGTGTCATGAATAAATTAATTCAATAGTTGGTATGTGCTGTGGAGTTACTTTTAAAAAAAATAGGGATATGGACAAAATGCATGTACTGTAAGTACAAAGAATTCCGTAAGAAAAGAAATACATAAAATTACGTAAGATGCCATACTACATGTATAAATGGAGAAACATTTATTTTTCATAACTGCATCACTTAGGGGCCATCATGCACCTTTGCTCGTCAAAAGAAAAGGATAACAAAGATTAAAGAATTCATTTTTTTATATTTCATTAGATATGGGCTGCTGGGACCCAGTGGATGTGGTAAAACCACGTTGCTCAAGTGCATCGTTGGAAGGTTGAACATCAAGAATGGTTACGTCAAGGTGTATGGACACTATCCCGGCAACCCAGAAAGTGGGATTCCAGGACATCGCGTCGGATATATGCCTCAGGTAAGTGTCGCCCAAGAGATGCTTCTTAAAACCGTCTAGCTCTGGTTGTCCGGCAATGACTGACAAAACCTCCAGAAACAGTTTTGATCAATGCAGTTCTGACAAAATGTTTGCGTTTTTTCAGGATATTGCTTTATTCAACGAATTTACAATCCACGAGACCCTGGAATATTTTGGACGAATCTACAAGATGAACCGGTTGGACATCCAGCGTCGGATGTTCTTTCTTTTGGAGTTTCTCCATCTTCCCAAGGGAAATAGATTCGTCAAGAATCTAAGGTAATATCCATGGCCGCAATTAGCGAAAATCCTCTAATAGATGATGTCCACTCGAATCTTTTCTAATTTGTGATATATTCCATCTTTTGGTTAGTGGTGGGCAAAAGCGTCGTGTTTCTTTCGCCGTGGCCCTCCTGAAGGAGCCCCCTCTTCTCATTCTCGATGAGCCCACCGTAGGAGTGGATCCACTTCTCCGCAAGAAGTTAGTCATCTTTCTTTCCAGAACCGTTTTAAGATTGCGTGTAATTCTTGACTGAATTTGATAAAATGTATTTGGAGAAAGTGCTTCTAGCTGAGCAGCTTCTCAACATGATTTGATCTCAATCGAACTTCCTGATTTCTTGCAGCATTTGGGAGCATTTGGTGCATGTGGCTAGTGGTGGCAATACAACGATCATCATAACAACTCATTACATCGAAGAAGCTCGACAAGCCCATTTGGTATTTTTTCATCCAAGAAGCACAATTTATTCGGTTGTTCGCTATATGCGTCATCGGAAATGTTTTTATTCATTTTATTTTTTTTTTTTTTTAATTGCCAAATCCAGGTCGGTCTTATGAGAAATGGACGTTTGTTGGCAGAAGATTCTCCCGATAACATGCTGATCACTCATGGTCTGAACTCTTTGGAAGCAGTCTTCTTGAAACTTTGTATGGCGGAGACGGGCACTGGCGCTGAAGATGGCGCACAGGATCAGCCAACGAATGTGGTGGTAAGTAGAAGCTGACAATCTGTAATGATCCAAACTTCACAAAACGTTATAAGTTCATAACTTAGATTTTACAAAATTCCAAAAAAATGAGGTTTGGGAGATTCTAAACTTGGAAAAAAAATTGATGATTTGCTATAATCACGATGGTAAATCTTGTGTAGTGCATGTTACATCAATTTCTGAAAGTTAATTTTACATAAGGTAGCAATGCAACTGTTTGTTTAAAAAAACTATTTTGTTGGATGATGAAACTTGGACGAGACATAAGAGTAACTTTTGAGAAGATCTATCTCTGAATGTGTGTAGAAAGTAAAAAGTTGAGATCCAAAACGTGATTTTGGGTTAAATTTTCTTTCTGAGAGTATGATTTGAAATAGTTTGTCGGAAATTATTTCCACAATTTTTTAAATAAATTCTCTTTTATTTTGAATTTTTTTTTTTTGACATTCTATGGAATTGTGAAGAATTTTGAGAACAGAATAGAAGGGACTCTAGTCCAGAGATCAGACAACATTTGAAGTTCTGCCAATTTTTTAAGTCTTTTTCTCATCTCATTTAGGTTGCTGCAGCTAACAAACCAGCTACTGAACCCCCCATTGGTGCATCTAACGGATCGATTTATCCGTTTAATTCCTCCATGGAAGTTCTAGTCACTGACCAGAAGCAACCCAAGCGCCGATGGTGCAATCTCACGCTGCATGTTAGTGCCAACAATGTGTGGGCGTTGGTCATCAAGAATATGCTCAAGTTGTGGAGGAATCTAGGGTCAGTGAATGGCAATCGCATCATTTGGTTTCAGTTTTTCGTTATTTTATCAACTGAAATTAACCCGCTATCTCCCAAATTTCAGCTACTTAGGTTTTCAGTTTCTGTTGCCATCTGTTCAAATCATTCTCTTCTGCTTGGCCATTGGACGAGATCCTAAAAACCTCCCTATGGCCGTGGTGAACATGGAAGGCGTGCACAACGACAGCTTGAATTTCGGACAACTCTTTTTGGACATTCTGGACAGTGATGTGATACAGAAGGTGAGTTGAATTTGGTTTGGATCTAGTCGATAGATTTTAAAGTGGAAGCTAGTGCACAAGTTCTACAAGAAGGTGATATTGTGTTTGTTTCTTGCCCTGAAGCAGTAAAAAAAATTGGCGTTGTGATCTCTCTCTGAAGAACTGCAAGGTCAAAACTCAACCTTGATTTTTCTACCCCTAGGTACCTTATCCAAGTGTAGAAGAAGGATTAAACGGGATACGAAAGGGAGAAACTTGGGCAGTTTTACAAATACCGGAGAATTTTTCACAAAGTTTGATATCCAGGTATGTCAGAATCCCTGATTCATAGGTCACATTAGTCTTGCGTCGCTTTTATTTTAATCATTTTTCACCTCCTCAGGGTCTACCAAGGTCCGGCCGCCACGGACGAGGTCCTCGACGGCAGCATCTTGAGAATTTCCTTGGATTCAACAAGTAAGCAGAAACATCGCACGTTTTTTCAGCCATTGAACCGAAGGTTTTCGAGCAGGAAAATTAATCCTTTAAAAACGTTCCCTTCCAGATCAGCAGATAGCTTATTCCATCCGTGAAGAAGTTCTGAAGGCCTTCCAGGCATTCTCCATTGCTCAGATGAACGCCACCGGCAGCAATCCCAAGTTGGGGCAGATTCCGATACAGGTGAGCGCATTTTGACGAGTCAGTTAAGTCTGTTTTCGAGATCGCAATCGTATGTCATGTGACATTTTCTGCTCTTTCGCATAGTTCGAAGATCCTATTTACGGAACCCGCGACCCCAACTTTACCGAATTCATGGCCCCAGGTATCATTCTCAGGTATGTGCCATGGCTAGTTTCGCTTGAACATTTAATTGCATACCCTTAAACTTAAATGGTTGTGTAAAATTTTAACGTAATGTCCTTTTTCGTTGCTAGCGTTTCCTATTTCATGGCTGTGGGTCTCACTGCCCTCACTTTCGTGTTGGAGCGCAAGGAAGGCCTCATAGACCGCACATGGGTAGCCGGAGTGAATGTCCTGGAATTGATGATTGGACACTTCTTCACCCAGTTCTTCGTCATGGTGGTCCAGATAGCCCTCTCGCTTGTCTTCATGATCATAGCGTTCCAGGTGCCGTGTCAGGGCCCTCCGATCTGGGTCATCCTGCTGACCCTTTCGCAGGGCATGTGCGGCATGGCCTACGGGTTGCTCATCTCTTCGTTCTGCGATGAGGAGAATTCTGCCATCATGTTTGCCCTGGGGTCGTTTTATCCAAGTTTGCTGCTCAGTGGTAAGTATATGGCATGCTTTTGGCATGGTCCTGGTTTTGTAATTAAATATACGACAAACTCCTGATTATCCGTGGCGATCATGAAACGGAGTTTCATGAACCATGAACGTGCTAACTCCCATGGTCCATGGATAACCTGCAGTTGACTGATTCCTTGATTTCCATTTCGTGACAGGTATCATATGGCCAATCGAGAGCATGCCCAACTACCTGCGTTACATCAGCTACGTCGTGCCGCAGACATACGCGACAGAGGCGCTGAGAGCGCTCCTATCGCGAGGCTGGGACATCACGTACATGGTGGTGTGGCGAGGCTTTCTCAGCACCTTAGGCTGGTTCTTCGTCTTCTTTTTCCTGTCTGCCCTCATTTTCAGGCTGAGGCGATGAGGCTTCCAGCTAACGCGTCAGTTTGTAATGTTACGCGGTACAGCACGAGCTCGTTCCCATCCTTGGCCCCTCCTCCTCTCATTTAATTTAACAGCAGATTAATGATGCACCTCGACTCCCATCAAGTTAATCTGGGGGCCCAGGTTTTCTAGTAACTTATTGTTGACCAGTACGCTGCTATCGCTTCGAGCTTCCATCGCGTTTCATTTTTAACTTTTTGGGGGAGGTGGACTAACGAACCGATTGCCGGTCAGCGCTCCGGACGTAGTCAGTCGCGTTTTCTGCTGGTCGGAAAACTTTTCTCCCACTAAAGTATGCCATTGAAAATGAGCATTGTCGTGAGGTGAGAAACCTCCGGCCAGCCGCTCCCTCCCTCGGTGTTTCGCGAGTCAGACACTTTGGAACGCCGTAACGGAAGCAAGAGCATGGCCTTTATGGATGGCCCCTTCAAGGTGGACATGTGCTTGTTTGAATCCAGGCCAGGTGCAAGACCGGTGATGTAACGCTATAGCGCCGTGCCTTTCGCAGCACTTAGGAATCCAGCGGGGAATGTTAAAAATATTACTCGAGTCAGGACGTAAAGATGAACTGTCAAAGTGGTCTGTGGATATTGCAATGTGGGATCGGTAACTTGAGCCATCGCAGTATTGTTTATGCCTAAATCCCTTAGGCAGAAGCTGCTGCTGCCAGAAACCATCGCACTGTTTTATGCCCCAAACTAATCCAGTTGCTGTCACCATTAGCCACAGTATTTCCTATCTAGTTCTGATAGAAGTACAGTATTATTGTAGCAAATCGGATGGTTTTGGAACCATTATTCCTTGTGGGCCTATTCGTTCGTGCAGTATGCATGCAGGTGGAGCAATTGATCAGCATCATCTAGAAGTATAGATACCTGGAGCATGAGGTCGTGCATCCATCCTGGAGCATGATGTCTTGCATCCATTTTGGAGGATGATGTCTTGCATCCATCTTGGAACACGATGTCCTGCATCAATCTTGGAGCATGATGTCTTACATTCATATTCCAACTGCAGAGTACGATATCTTGCATCCATCCTGTAGCATTCTGGTGCATGATATGTCTGATATCCATGGCTCATCGGAGACGTTGTAAGACATCCTCATCCAGGTGGCGCCATATGCATTCTGCATGGATAATGTGGCACACTTCGATTTTGTTTGTTTTTAAATAACGTTACTGGAATCCAGTAACAATGAAAGTATAATTGGTGGCATCGCTGATATGGTAAGCAAGATCTTTGTGATCAAATCAAAGCCTGCGAAATGTTTGCAGTTCAAACAAATTTTACCTTAAGATCACTGCAAGGTATTTTATTTTTATTCTATAGAACCTTATTTTTATGCGTTTCGATTACAAATATAACTTTTTAAGACTGCAAAAACTTGGTCAAGAACCCGAATTTTAAGAACGTTTTCTTTTTCTTTTTGAATTAACATGATTTCATGAATTGCTGATCTTTCTCAGTTTTTTGAAATCTTAAAACCTAACCAGTTTGCTCGACATTTCATTCGCTATCCAACCTTCATCGTTGTTTTGTCATTCACGCGCGATATAATGCTCAACGCCAATATTTTGTAAATTGTAAAAATGTTGTAAATCGAGTGTACAAAACTCAATTAACTTAGGTTTTAATTCAACAAAGTTTTGGGCTTGTTTGGTGGCTTTTCTAGATTTTTAAAGTCGTTTGGAAAGTTTTTACTGTTGTTTCGAACGACGTGTTAACAAATTTCAACAAATTTTTAAAGAACATTTTTGCCTTCCGATCAAATTTCTCCCGAAAAATATAAGGGGTACTCAGACAAAAGTTTTACTTTGCACTTTGACAGCCTTAAGGTCACGTGTGCAAAAGGAATACATTCAGATAGCGATATTCTGACGTCTGAGTACTCCTTTTTACAGTAAAATTTACAGTTTTTACAGTTTAAACAACTCGTACATTTTTCTGTTTTTAATCATCTAGTTTTCTTGGTCATAGTTATTTGTTTTGTGACCTAATCAGACGAAACTTTCTTTTAAACGGTGACAGGCATTTATTTTTATAAGATAAGTTTGAAGCGTGTCTTCAAAGTATTTGTTCAGTGGTTTTTTTCGATCCCACTTTTAATGTTTCAGAAGTTCCTGCGAACTTTTCCAGTGCAATTTTAACACGCGTTATTATTTATTGTAATTCTTCAGATGCGCGTTTCATTACATTTCGTGGAAATATCCCGAACTTTTAAGCAAGTTGCTCAACTTTCCGACACGTTGACGTAAATTTCGAAATACACGATTTTCGAATTAATTTATAAAGAATCTCGTCATTCTTTAGTATTATCATTATTTGTAATATTATTAACATTTTATAATTTGGGGTGTCTAAGTTTTTTTTTAATTATAATTAGCCCATGTTTCAAAACCGTTGTTGAAATATTTGGTCTGAAATTAAATTTACGTTACTCGTGATCAGAAATTCAACGCACGAGACAAAATCAATGGCGGTATGTCACGTGTTCGAACATGTTGAATATGCGATCACAAGTATGTGTATTAATATGGGTTGTATTATAATATTTGTTAATTGGTTGCAACATTTTTTCCTGGTGCCAATGTTGTACATTTTATTATCGCAGAACAGTGTGAATAATAATTAATCGTTGGATTAATTAGCATTGTTTCAGGAAATTAACCATTTTTTAATCGAAATGAGTTGTTTGTTTCCTTGTAATTGTTGACATATATTTAATTATAACGATTTATATTTAATAAATAGTCCATTCAGAATCTTTTGTCTCGAAATCCCGATGTTTTGAAATCCCGAGGATATAGTTTTGTCGCGTTTTAGATACTACAAGAAACTTTTTATATTAAAAAAATTAAAATTTCATCTGAGTTTTGGTTAGTTAAAAAAATCACAATCGAGCGTAAACATGCTCAAACTTCATATCATAGGGTTACTCAAATAGAAGCTTTACGAATGGCACTTTTGGCAGTCGTGAAGTCATGCGTGCAAAATCGACATGCTGATTGGTTTTTTTTTAAAAAAAATTAATCATGATCTTTTTAACACAAATTATTCCTTTTGCACACGTGTCATAACGTATCTGACTGCATGAGTACCCCTTATTATACTTTGACAGTTATCTGTTCAATAAATTGCTTTGTTGGATTGCAAATACAGTAGATTACAAGTTCATCTATTTGATGAAAACTACAATTGCAAATATTTTGTTGATCCACTACATGTATACTTTGCCTGCAACTGAATTGCTGAGTGTTGTTTCTGGATAAACCAGTGATACCATAAAAGAAATATACACGTAAGTATAGCTATAAGCATAATGTTTTCTATTTTTTCCTATAAATATGTCATTGAATAGTATTTTTAAATTTACAGCATGTGCTCGTCTATATTTAAGATTTTAAATAAATGATTTCAGTACATTTTTATAGTGTGTGTAGAGAGGGTAAAAAAAATTAGTGGCTTCAGTTAACAAAGTTGGCAATTAAATTCATTCATTGCTTAGTATATAACGTATCTATAGGGTTACTTGATTTCACGGTTTGATATGGGCGTGGCTTAATTTTAATAATAATGATATCTAATTCAGGTGGCGATGCGAACACTTACACAACGTAGTCTAAAAGCTGCAATTGAGCATACTGATAGGCCATTTCGCATACTGTTTTTTAACTTCCAAGGTGTCGATACGGAGTCGGCATACCGATCTTGGTAATACTGTGACGTAAAAGCGCCTTTATGGTGGCGCCATCTAGCGTCGATAAATTGTCGGAGCCCCGAGATCAACTGCGAAATCTGGCAGTTTGGCTGACGCCCAACCGGTTGATCAACCTTGAGCCAGATTTCGTGGCCAATCAAACGATGAATTTTTGGCTAGCTGACACCAGAAGCGGAAAAGATGTCCGACCAGAACGACGTGCCTCAAAGGTTAAATAGGTGGCAGACAAAGTGGGATGACAACCATATAGGGTTCCACAAAGGGGAAGCAAATCCGTGAGTATTCTCAGCTGACTCTTGGGCATGCATGCATGTCAGAAACTATAAAGCATGCATGATAAACAATATTCACGATCCAGAGGTTTCACGCGTATCGCATGTACGTGAATTTTTAGTGATATTAATATCTAATTTTGTGTTTTTATTTAGGGATTTGCTAGCTTACTATGATAAAGTTGCACTGGGACGGACAGAGTTAACCTTTCTGGTACCATTGTGTGGAAAGTCTTTGGATTTGTTATGGTGAGTGCATGTCAATGGTTAAACTGAACTGGAGATACTGTACTTTCCAACGACATGAATCGATCACACCATGCATGTACTGTATATATGAACCGTTTTTGTTAAAAGAGCACATGCATTGGTTGGTTGGTTGTGTGTTTTTAACGTTGCATGGCCTATCATTGCACACAAAGGCTATAATCACCAAAGCTAGGGGTCCGTGCCAGCTTCACCTTCCTGGAAATTTTGTGTTTAGCCTATATGGCTATGAAGGGGGACTTCCACCCCCAACAGGGATCTACTCGGCCGGGACCTCGGTTTGAAATTCTCATCTGAATGAGCCTCCACTTAAACAATTTTGCACATTCCCAAAATTCTCGCCAATTTCGACCTAAGAGCGAAGTTCGCAACTTGGGGCTAAGAAGCAAGCACGTAACCACTTGACCATCGGCGAAAGAGCACATGGTACCAACATGTTTTATCGGCCATGTACCTCAGTCTGTCAGTCATTAGATGGTGCTTTGTTTGTTTGTGGATTTTTAACGTTGGCTTATTTCTGCTACGAGGTTAAGCACGTACCAACGGCAGGGGATGTGCCAGCGTTACCTACCTGGGAATTTTACCTTCGAAGGGGGACTTTTACCCCCGAAGAAAGTTCTTGAACGTGTAGAGATCAAACTGGATCCACACGGGACCTCGAGATCGGTACGGCTCAGTGTAAACTCTCATGCAAAAAAGCCGCCACTTAAAGAATTTTGCACATTCTCCGAATTCTCACCGACCTCGACCAGGGAGCGAACCCCACTAGTTAGGATCAGTATCATCAGATGGCACTTTAAGATCGCCCATCTTAGTCATTGAGCAATCATCAGCTCCATTTATGACCACTTTACTCCAATGGCCATGATAGTTTTGGCTGGCATACCATATCATCGTGATTTTTTTTCCCTTCGCAACACTTTCGCTACGTTAATAATTTTTTGATAACTTTATGATTATTGCTCGTTATCATAAAATGATAGTTTTTTTTTTTAAAATAACGGCAATTGAGTTAAAAAAGATGAACAAAGCGAGCACGACAGGTGAGCATAGCACTACAGCTCTGGAATTTGTTTCCACGGCAAACCAAAAGTTGTTCTTTTTTTTGCAGTTTTTAACCTATTAGTTATGGTATTTCATTTCTATTTCAGGCTTTATCAGCAAGGCCATACTGTAATCGGAATCGAAGGCATTGAAAAGGCAATTGTGGATTTCTTTACCGAACATAAGCTGGCTTATGCTATCAAAAAAATTGGACCAGGATCAACTTATGAGACAGAAGATGGAAGATTGCGAATCCATCATGGTGATTTCTTTGAATATTCTAGGTGAGGATTTATTGTTAATCGATCATTATCCATGAGCAAGGTTGCCAAGGACCGAATCAGTTTCTTAAATCCCAGCTATTAGAAGGCATTATAACCGTAGATTTTAACATTGCTTCAGCGTCGTAATAATTGTATCTCGCAGATGCTTGCTCAATCCCTAAGGTATTTTTAAAAAAAATTTAAACCATAGGGATATAGTCGGCGAAGTTGATTGCGTCTGGGATCGGGGATCTCTGGTAGCCATATATGAACAAGATCGAATTAGGTTAGTGACGTGCTTCACATACGTTTCTATTATGCTGCATACTCACTTGTTCAGATGATAAAATAATGAAGTGGTTTTACACAGATATGCCCAACTTATCAAATCTTTCTTGAAGCCAACATTCCATTATTTGCTCCAGACATTTGAGTACAACTCCACCGATACACGAGATGGTACTTTTTATCAATTATGTAACTTGTAGTGATGTGCACAAATGATACAATTGAAATAATACGTGTAATAATTCGTGATCAATATGTTTGCAGTTACACCAAGAAACGTTCCCTGCAATGAAGTGGTGCAGTTGTTTGGTGAGAAAAGTTCATAGTGGATTTATTGACCGGAACGTGTTTGTTCAAAATGATGAAGGAATGTTTCATGTTTTGTAGGGGATGAGTGCAACGTGGAAATTTTGGAAACCCGAGATGTGTCAAAGGATGATGTACGGCAAATTAATGCTCCAATCATACACATGCATAATTTGTTGTTAACCAGGAAGTGATCATGTAACCAGCCAAACTTGTTAAACACAATCTTCGTAGAATCGTAGAAGTTGAATATCTGAACTGCGGCATAGGAAAGGCAAGGTACCATGTGATGCTGTCTCAAAGTTTATAATTGCAATAGTTAATTTTGATAAAATTAGAAAGTATATAAAACATTAAATAAGGTGAAAGCGTTATTTTTCCGTTTGTGTACTCCATCTTTATGTGATCTAAGAGTTCATGTACAGGCACACCCAGCAGTAAGTACAAAATGGGTTCGATGCAGGTGTTTGCATCGGCGGATTTTCCATTGGATTTAGGCGAATTACAGGCCACTAAACTTTCATAGTTGACCTTGTTTTAAATTTAAGGCTGTTTAGCTGGCCATGCCAGTATAATGTATTGATTTTGCAGTATAAGGAAGTGCTCTGATTTTCTAACTTCTAAGTCCAGTGCTCTGAGACTGGATCCAACTTTTTGACAGAATTTTTGTACGTGCTCCACATTCTCAATCGGGGAAGAGCAAAGTGAACACTCTTGTCTACCTCCATTACAGTGTCTAGTCCTAGAGTCGGTCTCGAGAGACCCTGCTCTGGCTTTGAACAACAGATCACTACCCTTGGAGTTATCATACATGTATTCCCTCCGGATCTGTAGTTTTTTACTGTACATTTGTAGTGTACTTTTAGCGAGTATTCCGCTCCTCTAGACTTTGCTCTCTCTGTCCTGTATTGCTTTGTCCACTTCCCATCCCAGTGCTTCAGAGCATTCGATGCACAAAGGGAGTTTGGGAAATATTCTTGCTAGAGCTTACATGCTTTTCTAAACCAAGTTGTGCTCAGTTCGCATTTATTCCCATTCATGTACTCGTCATAAGGTGATGACGGGATTCTGATTGAAATTGTTAGATGGCGCCACACATTTATTATTGAACTTTATTCTATGACCCTGGAGAGTCACATGTAAAGGTGGCGGGTAAATTCCAGTAATGTTAACAATCCGCTTTTTTATCCAATTTTTTTGTTAAATTAAAAAAATTGATAAACCGCACATTGTTAGCATTGTGATGTTTTCCAAACATAATTAATTATTCAGAAAAACTCCACTGTGATCAATAAGCTAGGCATTTTCCAAAGCAGTTTCCTCTAATTTAAAAGTTGTAACATGTTTTAGTTTTACAAATTCTATTCATTTTACAAGAGACAAGTGGTCCTTTCCTTGTTTTCTCTCAAAGCACTCGTGATGTACCTTGGATTATATTGAATGTTACAGTCACTGTGTTAGGCGATTAACGTTCCCATCGACGAATTGGAGGTTTTAACAAGTTTTGTTTTGGCGGTATTTTACAGATTAATAATGTAGCAGTTGTGATTTAAAATTCCTAGGTAATCGTAGAGAAATTTTTTTGCAACCAAAATAATGAAAAATTAATGTATTGCCAAAAAACCTTTATTAGAAAACCATAAATAATGTTTTGATAAGATTAATAAGACCAAAAATAATGATTTATTTACAGTATGTGTAAATTTGATGAATTAAAAAGCGTGCGTTTTGAAAACTTTCCTTTTTTTTTGTTGGTTCATCCTTGTTGGGGGGAATGGTGTTCATACCACAGTACAGGTACCCTGTATAATGGGTTCATACATCACTGCGCTTAAATTGAGTAGGTTAAAGTTAAGATTACATGTTTATGGAAAAAAAGTTACAATTTAATTTAAAACGAGGTTAACTGGGAGTGCCATAGATGTCTGCTACCTTGAAAAGTTCTCTCACCTTAAGCTTTGTGAGAAAGTTTACCCTACTCTCCTTGACTTGAAACCACTGAAAATTTTAAATTTAAAAATTTGCAGGAATGGAACAAAGTGATTAACTTAGGAGAAATTTCGCCATTCGTAATGGTTATTTTTGCATATACTGTATTATAAAGATTCAAGGAGCAAGTAAGATTTATACCATTAATGTTTCCCAAATTTGTTTACTACTTTTTATAGCAAATATTTACATCATTTCCTGTCACCCATACAATCAGTTAAAAATAATACATTGAAAGTTAGGTTTGATTTAAAAACTGCACTTATTTTACATCCCAAAATATTCAAAAAATTGTTCTTTCTCTTCGAATAACTTTCGGAAAATTCATACTATGATTTGCTTTACTGCCCATATCTCATAACGTGTCAGAGTACCCCAAACCTGGAAAAGTCAGGGAAGAATGGCTTATTTTGAAAATGTCAGGGAAATTCAACGTAGTCATGTTCTTGCATTCCAAAATTAATGATGCTACATGGTTAGCTCAAGGCCCATTTTCTGGGTAAAAATTTGCAAAATTTTCCACGTTTTCCGAGTACAAATTCGCAAAATTCTCTGCGACTTCAGAGAACAAAATTGAAAAATTTCCCACGTTTTCCGAGGACAAATTTACAAATTTTTCACGTTTTCCGAGTACAAATTTGCAAAACTTTCCACGTACGTTTTCCGAGTACATATTATTTTTTGAATTTTTCTATGTTAATTTTCAAAATTGTCAAAATGTATAAATTTTTGACATTGCCATTGGTCAGGAATTTTTTTTAAAACCTGGAATTTGGAAAAGTCAGGGAAGTTGAAAAGGAAATTTCTGGGGAACCCTGCGTGTGTTTGTGAAGGTTTATCATATGTTTCATGTTGCATTTATACAATGTACATTGTTGAAAACATGGACCACGAAAAAATAGCCCAACGAATTTATATTCGAGAGGCATGAGTCATGACCTATTGCTGACCCGGAAGTGAACAAAAGTGAGTAAAACATTCCGATTTGTTCCAAGCTGCTCAAGTCGTTACCCTATAAACTAAAATCGAAATTTTAAAGTGCTTCATGACACATGTTAGTCGAATGCAAAATAATTAGTGCATCCAAACGACGCATTTGTTCAGTAAAACATTCCGACATGTACATTCCATACATGAACAAAATTGTTCATGAATTTGCAATGCTACATTATGTATTGGACCTAAATTTGTTAAGTTTATTGTTATTATCATCGTCACTAAATGGGGTCACTCGCCATTTCTGCGAATCCGCAAATATGAATTTAGCAAAACATTTTTTTTTTCAAATTACATGTATATCATAATATCTAAAAGCTATTGTTCTTAATGTTTACACTTTCAGTTTATTATTTCTGTTAAAAATAACCAAAGCATTCTTGATTGTCCCATTGTTGATTTAGTCATAACCTTGATGTAGCACAATAAGCTAGATGAAAGAGGAGCATTTTTTGTGAATTCGTAAAACGAATAAAAAACCGTAGTGATTTTTAAAAATAAAAGAAGTAACTTATGCGCATGAATAAGTTTTTTATGGAAGCTTAGGAGTTAATGAGCGAATCACAAGCAGTCTTCCATGTCGGAATTTGGTTGGAAGTGAGATCCATGAGAGCCATTTAATAGTCTGACAATTAATACTTTCATTGCAAAAACAGAAGCAACTCGGTGAAATGTTTTTTAATTTTGCATGTCTCATGAAAGTTTTCTAAAATGATTTCGCCAGTTTATGTAACTATGAATCAGATGTTGCATTTTTCTAAAATTTATTTACTCGAGCATTTTAATACGTATAGCATATGCTAACTCATCGTTGTATTTAAATAGGCGGATTCAGCATGATTTGTGTAAACGTTCATGCCAAGGTTGCTATATTGTACATACAAAATAAATAATAAGGGAACTCAGACACAAGCATTAGGAATGCCCCTTTTGTCATTCGTGAATTCACGTGCGCAAAATATCAATAATAGATTTTAAAATCTAAATAACTTCTGAAGAGCTTATTTTTTGCAAACGTAAAATCATGTACATGTATATTGCATAACATTCTTTCATCCAGAAAAATTTCAATACCGGTAGTTGTTTCTTTAAACCCTTCTCAACTTTGAAAAAATTAGCATTTCCGTGATTAAAATTGGAATTGCTCGATGAAATGGATTGTTACTACATGTACATGTAGTACATACCAGATCGAAATCATGAAACATAAATAATCGCAGATATCCTGTATTTTAATTTTTAAGCTTCTGGGAATTTTTTTATTATTACAAATTTAAGATAATTGCAGTCATTTCCTGGTTCTTTCTGTCTTATTTATCGCATCCTTCTACTTTCAAGTTCATTAACAGGAACAGGGGGACGCCACAGTGAATTGTCTAATTGGAGTTCAACTTCAGTCATTTACATCGCTATTGAAAACGGCAAAAAATTGCGAAAAACCAGTCTGGCAAAGCAGGAGGCTCTTGTCGATTTTTCACAATTGAATTTGAAGTCAAAAGAAGGCAGTTCATTGTAAGGTTAATGTAGCATTTACTTAGTTTTATCCATGCATGCTGGATTCCCCCTTTAGATAAATTCAGTCAAATTTCGACTTACGAACATTCACCATGTATAAAATTCGCAGTTACGAACAATGAAATTTGGGTTGAAATTGAGGTTTTTACAGCTGAAAATCTATAAAACTTTAATTTTCACTTTTTAAAAAGTAACAAAATCGGCAAATACGACTCGGCGTGAACCTCGAAATCGCATATATTAAAAAAATGATACAAATAAATCTACCAACTAATTCATTTACTGAAATCTTTTTTAAAGAATTTTGCAACTTTCAAAAATTTTCTAACTTTTCATTGGTAAATTTTGAAAAATAAAATGTTCTAAAAATTTTCCTATCATCGATCGAGTTCACAAAATGTTCATATGTCAATTTTAATTAAAACATTGCAAAATTGGCTGTGTGAATTGAACGTGCGCATGTGCAAAATCAAAAGTGCGCAAATGTGACACTGAGCATGCGCAGAATTGAAAGTGCTCGTTGTGGTGGCTAGAGGGCGCGACCTTCGCTGACGTCATAGATAAAAAAAAATGGCGGAACATATAAAACGAATTTTATGGCCTTTCGGTATTTCATCTAATTTTTTTGCTTTTTATTTCGTTCGTTCTCCAGTTTTTCAGACACAGATTTGCCTCGGAAATTTCTAGACCTCCTTCTCAGTTTTTTGCGCTTTCGCATGCGCATTTATTGCTTCTTTTTTTGGCCATTGTCCACTGGCGATGCCGCTCCAAGGCCTGTTATTATTTTAATATCTGAGGATTATTTGACGAGAGAATTTTCCCGGTTAAATCTCCGCACGCAGTAATTAGTTGTTAGGGAAATTAGGATGAAACCCTATATCTTCGTGGAGATGCCATAGTACGACGGATAATAAAAGCAGCTTGCAACAATATCCAGGTAGGCATGGGCTGTAATAAAAGACAATGGGATTAGTTAACATCCTTCTTTCATCTCTTAAAACCTTAAAAATGCGGGGAAGAAAGACGCGCCTTTCGAAATACTTTTTAAGGCCAGCTGCCCATTGTTAAGCCTTTTATGATGCCGGGAAACATTAATAAGATGGAGTAAAAAACGAAAATTTGGGGAAAAAGGAAAACAATGGTTGAGGCGAACGTCATCCATTCTCACGACTTTCTCCTTTTTTTTAAAGGTTGGGCAACATTTTTCCGTGAAGGTGCTAAATTGGTTCAATTAAAAATTATATACGGTGTCTGACACTGGTGAACTTTACCCTTTCAGCACACGACTGTGAGATGGCTTGTCAGGACGTCTTGATTCGAAAACAAGAACTATAGTCAAAGTGGTTCGTTGTAATTTTTCAAAGTTTATTTTGAGCGAATATTGTAAATAATGTAATGATGAATAAAACGTGTAATTATATTGATAAAAATTCTTTTTTTCTATAGATAAAACCAAACCAAAAAAAACATGTTCTTACTGGGTTTTGGTTTAAATTTCCCACGCATTAATTTGAAATAATTTGAAAATATCATGTTCACCTGTTGCAGGAATTGATCACTAGATGGCGCATTTTGAAACTAAAAGGATGTTTTTTATTAATTTAAAATTAACACACTTGAAATTTGGGAATGTGAAATTCTTATTTCCGTTCAATAAATATCCCTTCATTATGTATAGAAAAAAAATATTTTGAATGTATTTCAAAATACTCCTAAAAATATATTCGAATAAATTTCCACAGATGGCGCATTTGGAAATTAAAAGGATGTTTTTAAACACTGTTTCGATTTTTAAAAATAAGTTACGATGAATAGGATAACTTTTTGTTTAGATTCGTAAGTTAAACGGTACCGTATATGCCATTCTGTGCAGAATTAATATACTAATACATGTAACAGTATTCCGAAGTCATTCTCGTATTGAAACCTGATTATGATATGCTCATAAAATGAGCAGTAATTGGTTAGTAATTTGAACAGTAATTGATTTTGCCATATTTTTTTTTTCGAAAGTCGAAACTCATAAAAGAAGAGGTTTCCTCTGGCAAGGTCAGCGTTAATTAAACAGCGCCCACCTCCTTTTTAACTTCAGATTGGGGTCAAAAATTGTGGATCTTTCATCATTGATAAAAGAAGGTAAATATTGAATGGATTTCTGGGTAAATTGCAAACACGTGTTGGGAGAAGTGGCATCATTTTTATTAAACTCGATATATCTAATCTCTGCACCCCCTCATCGTTTATAATACGCTGGTTTAATTGAGAAAAGGCGCACTCGAGCTTAAACAATGTTTAAAAAAGGGAGTGGGTTGTCGTTTATCATCGGCGAAAATAAAATCACTCGAAAATGTGCTGGTAATCCTCACTTCCCTCGAATGGGAACGGATTTTATGCTGATTTTTTAAAAGTCAAGGCCTCGTTCTGCTGCGTGAATGCTGATCGTTTGAGAGATCATTCACGATTCAAGTTCGTTCGGTCCGTTTGTTCCCTATCAAAGCAGGTGCAAATTTGACTTTTCCATCTTGATTTGAATTTCAAGTTTTTACGCGAAATACGTAGCGAAACTAATGGGTTAACTTTGCTGCAAAGTTTCACCAAAAAATTTTTTCTGTCGCTCTGATTCCTGATCGAACTATCAAAACTTTCCAAAACTATCGAATATTAAATCAAAAATAATATTTCAGTCGTCTTGATTTCATTTAATTTCTTTGCGCTAAATCAACACTTCGCGTGCACCTAAACTGACACAACTCAAAATTCTGCATGTACATGTATGTATATTCAGCAAAAACGACAATTTCCCGTAGTTTTGGCTAAATGGCAGTAGCGTCACAGTACTCTCCAGTAAATCATTGAATGAATGCGGTTTTAATGAAACTTACAGTTTCTTATCTAAAAATTAAAGAAATTAGGTTCACTTTTGTAGTGGGGTGCTACTGATCGAACTAATTATTATATTCTCTGAAAGATTAATTTTTTGACATTGGGCCACCGGCCACCCCAATATTCTTGAATTGTTCTTTGACTTCTGGTTTCTAAATAATTCCAACTTTGCTTCAATTCCCTCAGGCAGATGTTTAATTTTAAATAAGATACAATTTATTATAATCGCATTCATTGAATCATTTTTTGGAAAATAAAGTGACGCTACTACCGTTTAGCCGAAACTATGGGAAGCTTGTCATTTTTGCAGAATATATACATGTATATGTATACTGTATAGATAATTTTGAGTTGTGTCATTTTAGAAGCGTAAATGCATGTGCTACTGATCGAACCAATTATTATATTTGAAGAGAGATTCACTTTTTGACATCATCACACCCCACAACTCTTCAATTTTTCGGCTTCTGGGTTTACCTATTCCAACATTGCTCAGGTACATCACGTACATGTCAAAATTCCGAATGAAAAACTGGTGCGTTTGCGCCACCCTGTATTCCAATGCTATTTTGTCACAACGCCGCTAGATGGCGACATTATGCTCGTTCCAATCCCCAGACTCACTTTGCGCATGCTCGAGATTACAGGGCGGCTCGTAAGTACAAATCCCAGTATATTGCGGTATCGTTGAAATTACGTAATTCGCGCAATTTTTTGCACGCCGGAATAGATTACTTATCTTTCGTAGGAACTGAAATGAACGCTACGAAGCAACTCGATCGTTCAGAACTCTCAATTTCATCACTCGGCCACCCCGTTTCGCCCGGCTGGCGCTAGATGGCGCAGCGCTCCGTGCTGTTGACCGTGAATACGTTCTCTTTTTTTATCCCCAGTTTCATTTTCTGTCCGTCTGCCATCTTGCCCGAAGCCAATTACGTTACCTGAATCACAATTAAAAGGCCAACCATTGGATTAGCCCTGCGATGCGAACGCTTTTATTTTTCGAAGCCGAAAGGAAAGGCAAGGCCGAGGAAAGACCGGAAGATCGACGACTAACAAGATCGTAGGCACCGTGGGCGGATAGATCGATCGATATCGGATTCGGTAGATGTCAGTTTTTAGTACTGGGGGTTTCCAGTCGGCTTCTAATTCATTCATTCAATTTCATTTATTTGGCTGTTTATTCGACATTTCGGGCTCCGGCATGCTCGGTCCTCACGCGGAAAATGATCTCCGTGATGCCCACCAGATGGTCAACGGCCCAGTGTTCATGTTTTAGTGAATCACTGGTCATCAGCGTGTTAGCAGGCTCGTGCCGGCATCCAGCATGAATCATACTGAAGGGAGATTCTCCAGTTGTCTCAACGTTTATTTACTTTTGCTGTTGCCCGTCCAGGAATAAGTGCTTACATGTATTTCTAATTATTTATTACGGAGAAAAATATGGATGGATGCGTGAGCTTGAATGACTGGGCCAAGGATAAGCCCCTCAGCATACTGCAGTTGGATCCAGCTGACAGAGCCGTGCTAAAAATTGCAGGTAAACGATGAATAACGTTCTTTCTGGTTTTGGAATGTGGGTCTGGGGATCTTATTTAAAGCGTTAATGACCGCGACTCATTATTACTGTCTTGATGTGTCGGAAAAGCGATTGATGGGTGCTGCAGTGAACGCGTGCAGGCGTTCTATTTGCAAGCAGTTTAAACCACGTGTTTCTTTTATTTCATGATTGATGTGCTGTTCGTTAGTATAATTTGGTTTTGCTTCAATGTTACATGTGTTCTGCGAAAAATCCCTTCGAAATGAAGTATGATCGACTTTTAATGATTTGGAACGTTGATTGCGCGTGCCAGACGTTCTAATTTGGAGTTCTACGCTCTGGTTTGCACATTAACCTAGCACACGTGCTATTTTATATGCTACGCTGTTATGAACGTTCTTTTTTGCTGCATTATTAACATTTATTCTGGGTAAGCACTCTTCTAAATGAAGTTATTGATCCAATTATAATTATTGGAACGTTACTCGCGCGTGCCAGGCGTTCTAATTTGGATTTCTACGCTCCTATTTGCACGTTAGCCTAGCACACGTGCTATTTTATATGCTACGCTGTTGTGCTATTTTATATGCTACGCTGTTGTGCTATTATTCAGCTATGAACGTTTTTTTTTTGCTTTTAATTTTGAATTATTAACTGGGTAAACACTCTTCTAAATGAAGTATTGATCGACTTATAATGATTGGAACGTTACTCGCGTGTGCCGAGCGTTCTAATCTGGACTTCTACATTGGTATTTGCACTTTAGCCTAGTACACGTGCTATGATTTGTTGCGCTATTGTGCTGTTATTCAGTTATGAAGGTTTTTTTTTTTGCCTTAATGTTGAATTATTAACATATATTCTGGGTAAGCACTTTTCTAAATGAAGTATTGATTGGATGATATTGCGTTCTTATTTGGAACACTTTCGATTCGCACTGCGGCGTCGCCACATATAATCTCCTTGATTTGTATGGGTTTAGGTTAAAGCTCCTTTTCCATGTCTGTCTTCAATTGTGAAAATCGTTGCATTTTTTAGATAGGAAAAGCCGGCCTTATCACCGGTATCGATTTGGGAGTGGGTGGGGAAATTTTCGAGCACGATAAAGCTGTGGTAGTACATCTAGTATGTGCAATAATACATTCTGTTAGTTCTATTTTCAGTGCCTTTGAAGGCTGTTAGAAAAAAATAATCCAATCGGTAATTTGAGCTCTGAACTCAGATAGTGACTATTGTACAAGTATAACTGTATTGGAGATATGAATCGATGTATGGAATGTGAAATTTGAGATTTTGTTTCCCGAACATTAAACTTTCAGCGATATGTTCTCCGTTCGTGATAACAACCTTGACGTGTCACCACTCAGATGACCCTGAATGACCCTTTTTCGAGGGTCTTTATACGAGGTGTGAAAATGTGGTTAACGTCCAATCCTTTTACACGAGGACAGTGCGGCATACTGTCTCACAGCCAGCTTTTTAGCAGTTGATAAGCAGTCGATAAACAGTCATGGGGTACTCGGACAAAATCTTTACGAGTGGCAGTTTTGAAATCACGTGTTCAAAATAGACACGCCAATGGACCTTGTGCAGAGTTGCGTATACTATGAGCCTGCATCACGTGATTTTTTTCATCGTCCGGGATGAAATGCCACGTGATAATGACATGCTAACGAAATCTGCATAAGGTCCATTGGTTATCGATGTTTTTGAACCAATTCCTTTTGCACACGTGGCTTCTTGACTGCCAAAAGTACCATTCGTAAAGCCTGATTAGATGTACCCCAAGTAACTGTATCACCACTTTTTGCAGTTGATAGCATTTTTCTGTGTGGACAGTACATGTAACGCAAACAGAATAGATGCTCCATCTCAGAATATGCTGGTATCAATGACTTAGGCCCTCAGAACTGAAGACTGAAGTAAAATTGTACACTGTTATCTGATAAGATAAGGAGCATTATCCTATACCTGATAATGTGTGAAAATGTGATGTATACCCATGAAAGCAGTACAGCATGCTGTCCCACATTCAAAAACTTGCCTACATGTATTTTAAAAGATCATTTGTTTACAGTTATTAAACACGAAGTACATAGACATGTAATATGCTTGTACTGTATCTACAGTACACAACGATCCATTGTCAAGACAGTACTACTTTCTTAGCAAAGTGCCTTTTTTTTCTCTCCTTGGACATTGACAGGGATAAGACAGCTGCTGGCATCGTACCCTATACTGTAGCTTGATGGACCTTATGCATATTTCGTCAGCATGCATATATCACGCGACATTTCATTCATTCCATTAGCGGAAATTGTCGAAGGCAGTTTCTTTTAGTTGTCGATTCGATGAAAAAGATCACGTGATGTAGCCTCATGCATACGTAACTCTTCATAAGGTCCATTGACACTTGATGCTGACCACGCTTTAGAACTGCACAAACTGTTGTCAGTGTGCATGTACTGTCTGGAGATTAAGAAAACAGGCATTATAAGTTTTTTTAAAAAAAAACAATATAAATGTCGTGCCCCACCTTGGGCTGAAATGCCGTCCTCGAGATTCAATCAAATTAAAGAACACAAGCTCGTACTTAATACCCTTTTCGAAATCCTATCTCGCAGATAACATCTCCTAAAATTGCATACGGGAGAAGGATGCGTACCGAAATCTGATAAGATTTTTCAAAGTCTGGAGAATTTGAATAAAGATGATTAACGATGACGGCCAATTTGTGTTTCTGCAAGAGCAACGGCCGGATCCGGCCATCACCATTTCTTAAATTGCAGTCAAACGCCAGCCAGTGCAAAACCTGTTTAAATTGGCGATTAAGTTAAACTGAGTTTAACGCGACATTTCCGCCCATAAATTTTGATAAGAAATGAGCTTTATGCGAGATCAACGTACGTGGTGGTAACGCCTCGATTTTTATGGTTTTCATTTGAATGCGGTTGCTTCAGGAGGAATTTTAGGAACGTACATGTATTTGAATGCTCAGCTGACCATGAAAGTTGACCCTTGCGATGACCACCTGGTGGTCTATCATTCGTTAGGGTATACTTGCAGCGTTCGCGCAAGAAAAGGTAATTTTTAATTTTTTTAAATTTCCCACCACGAGAACTTGTACGATATTTTTCAGTCAGTCGACCTTCAATTTCCAGCATTATTTCGGCCTTCGATGCTGACATAACTCTATATTTTACTTTACTTGTTTACTCGTAACGTTTATTGCGTGTAATTGTTAATTAGCCACACCTGCATGTTCTTCTTTTAAACTCTTTATTTGACTAGCGGATGCTTGAATCCATAATAGATACATCTCATGACCGGTTTCGTTAACGTTATTCGGAGATTAAAGCTGGCGTTTTGATAAGCTGTAAAGTTACTAAGTTTCGGAATTGAAACCAGTTTGAATCTCATCGAAAGATGCATGTTTTATGCGCACATCCATAAACTTTTCCTGTATCGCGAATTATTATACGATCCATCCTTTATAAAAATCCCAGCGCCATCTATGATCGCATATGTACCCCTGGCAGACTTGTTGGGTTTGGGGAGCCCTCAGAACGACAACGGGCACATCCCACTGCTTAAACAGCGTTTAGTGACGTGGTGGCAGCTCCATCAAATGTCTCAACCCTGACACGGATAGCCGCAGGGTGACACACATGTGCACATTGGCTAATTATATAGCCCTCCGTTTGAAAGGAGTAAAAACATCTATCTATGTATCTATTTGATATTCTGCGCAACTGCTAAACCTGCATTTGTCCTAAGGATGATTTACATGTTTATAATCAAGACTGTAGTTATTTGTTTATTGTAGGCGTACTCAGACAAAAGCTTCGCGAATGGCATCGTTGCCAGTTGGGAAGTCACGTGTGTAAAATCGACACACTAATTGGCATTGGCGTAACTAGCTATGGGGCCGGGTGGGCCTGGCCCACCCCAGATGTCTGACTGGCCCCCCCCAGAAAAAAATGAAAAATTAGCAAAAATTTAAAAATTGTCCTGTACAATTGGCATTTTGCAGGATTTGCAGCCCTTGGTACAAGGGCGGCTATTAAAATGGGACGGCAAATCTGTTTGAAGCTTTTTACACATTTTTGTCAATTATAGGGGATTAGTTTAAGGATCTGGG